>JAFIDM010105175.1:64990-82117 GCA_023159025.1 Thereuonema tuberculata | reverse complement strand
ATTCAAAAAGGCTTGAAAAAACAGAATGATAAATTCTGTGAAATATCTTCTGTAAAATAAAGAAGATATTTATGATGAAGAGAAAGGAGTTTTGTATTGAATTAATATGAAAAAATAAGAAGACATGTATATATAGTTTTTTCACATGTATCTATTTTTTTATCTGTTTCTTTTTCATCTATACTTTTCAGCTTATTTCTAATTATATAAATGGAATTTCTCTTTTTATAGTCATGACACGTATATGAAGGAATTGGGAAGATTGATATTTTGCTTGTGGGTTTAATGTGTGTTTATAATAATACGGATGAAATTAAGGCCACCACACATGTATGATTGATGAAATTTTATATACAAATTAAAGAATACACTAGATCTTTCGGGGTGAACGCCACCCCCTCTTCATGTTAGCTAATACAAAATTTACAGAGTTTGAAGTGAGAGCGGGAGGGACACGTGACCTTGGCTCGAACCATTGTCGCATCGGGGGGGTCAGCGAGTAGCATCTGTTGAGTTCCCTTTGGCTATCCTTGTTTTGACGAAGGTGGACACTAAAACACTTATGATATGATACAGTAGAGCAAATTAAACAAATAACAATTGAAAGGGTCGTGATGGGGCACCAATAAAAAAATAAATAAATAAATTTAAATAATCAAATAAAAAGTGGTCGTCCACGTATGGGCGCATATGTAAATTAGGGGAAGGAAAAAAAGCAAAGAGGATAATAAAGGAAAAGAAAAATAAAAATAAAAAAAATATATAAAAAAAAATAAAAAATAAAATATGTTTATTTGCATCTACACACATACACATATACATACATATACACACATATTTACATATACACGTATACACACATATATACATAATTACATACACACACGTACAGACACACATACAAATGCATATATACATGCTTATTTGTTTAATTTGCTATACTGTATCATATCATAAGTGTTTTAGTGTCCACCTCCGTCAAAACAAGGATAGCCAACGGGAACTCAACAGAAGCTACTTGCTGACCCCCTGACGCGACAATGGTTGGAGCCAAGGTCACGTGTCCCTCCCGCTCTCACTTCAAACTCTGTAAATTTTGTATTAGCTAACATGAAGATGGGGTGGCGATCACCCCGAAAGATCTGGTGTATTCTTTAATTTGTATATAAAATTTCATCAATCATACATGTGTGGTGATCTTAATTTCATCCGTGATATTTTGCTTGTTTCTCAGGATATTTTGCTTGTTTTATATGAGGATTTTTATATCTGTTCTTTCTCGTATTCAAAGATTTTATATAATTTTTAGTTAAAATATTGTAAATAAATTTCTGTTTGGTACTCTATATTGAAGTTTTTTATTTAAAATAACATTTTAAATTAACTTAAAAAAATTTTATTTTGCAGATTAAAGGTTTGACACTATTGTCGTTAGTGTTGACAAATGTTAAATTAAACGGCCAGTGACATGTTAGTGTTAGTCGCCTAGTTTATATTCGAATCACTAGAGCACTACATAAAAACATTTTAATCCATACGGAAAGTATATCTTTTTTTATGATAGAAAATATGTGAAAGTTTATTTAGTTTTTTCCATAACAGTTTAATATGATTCTTCCATGAAAAATATTCATTGATAATTAAGTCCAAAATTTATGTAGTAAATTTAAAATATGTGAGATTTAATTGTTCTTAAAGAATGAAGAGGCCAAAACACAGAATAAGACTTATTAAAAACTGTTAACACATTAAAAGTCACAACCAGTTTCAACTCACCTTCAAGCAATTGACAAGTAAGTTCCTTCAAGGTGAGAAGTGGCTTATTTACAGAATTTAATCGGTAGAATAATCGCAAGGTGTAGACTGGTCTACATCACCCCACTTCTTTATTATTTCACCGGCTGAATTCCATTTACTGTGATGAGTTTTATAACTATATTTATAATTATTTTGGTTATTCTACTTAATCCTATTTACTTTTATATGTATTTTACTGTTCCAATCAATTAGAATCTAATCAGTTGTAAATTTCAAATTATGATCGTTAACGATCTTTTTGTTTGTTTACTTTTGAATTTCAACGGCTGAGGGTTCCCATAATTCCATGTAATTTAAAACCTTCCGTTAATTTCAGTTATTAATCACATGTTATTTTAAATCACCCACTTAACTGTTAAAGCCCTCAGCCAATGACCGATCGTTGTAAATACTCTATAAAATGCCCTTGCTCTCCATGAATAAACAGAACACAGCAAAACACAGTAAGATCCAGCTTGCCTAATCTACTTCGTTTACGAGCCAGAAACACCAACGAAAATCACCACATACTTTTGAAAAATAATTATAAATGTAGTTATCAAACTCATTGCAATATAAGCCACTTGTAATCTTGAAGGACATCATTTGTCAACGCAGGCGAGTCAAAACTGCTTGTATTTGTAAAATTTAACGTGTTAAAAGTTTTTAATTGTCTTATTCTGTGTTGGTCTCTTCATTCTTTAAGAACATCATAATTAAGTCAAGATATTTAATTGTTTTGGTGTATTTTAATTCTAAACATTCATTTGGGTAATGAAGAGAATGCTGATGATGAATGAAAATATTTGGGTTATTGGTATTTTATTCTTTGGACGTATTAACAATAATTTTGTTTGTTTTCCTTTTCTGACATCTGTTAATCATGCATCCATTTTCGTATTATAATAATATAATAATAATAATAATAAGGAAACGATAGCGATTAGCAAACAATCACAATGCTTCGCAACGGCTTCTGATACGTGAATGAAGAAAATTATTCAAAAGTTATAATAAACTAACAAGCTGTTGTTATTGAAAGCTTTCCGGTTTCTGAAAAGGGTTTTTCCTGTTCCTCAGTCTCTGCCCCAGCCGGCAATTCGTTGAGAGCCTCAGCAAAGAATGCGTCATCTTGTCGCATAATTTTACGAAGGCGGTGAACTTGGAAAGACAATACTCTACGGCTCTGAACTACTCTTGGCAAGATCTTTTCAACGACACCCTAATCAAGTCTCTAGTCCTCGTGGTTGCTGAGTTGATACTTGTTCACAGACAGACAGACAAAACGGGGATATAAGGTTTCACGGTATCAGAAGCCTAAAAACCTGCATCATTTGAACTTCAGAATACGATTATCTTTTCCCATCTGCACGTACTAGTACCAGCAAACTCAGTGTCTATGTATTTATGCATTTTTGTGACCCAGATCAGGTTTATGTCTATCTTCTCTGCAGATATATGTGACTAGGGAATGAATAGGTGTTTGTACTGAAAGAATTTAACATCTTGCAAACAACTTTGTAATTATATATTTACTTGAACAGAAGAAAAACTTAGAGGTAATGCAATTATCAATTTAATCCTAAGATTACTTTTTAATTTAAATTTTTTAATTTAGATTCAAGAAATGAAACTATCAAATTGTACAGATCGCATTATGAAAGCACTGTAAAACAAAATGGTATTTTCTAAATCATAACATCAATTTTTTTTAGTGGAATTTTTATTCGAATTCTTCGCAATTCCAATAATATTCTAATAAAGTAAAAGAAAATAACATTAACCTTGACTTTCATATTCAATTCAACATAATAAAGTTTTTTAATGCTAAATAATAAATAATTGAAATGTTGAAACAATAAATGTAATATTTCTATATTATTCGTAAACTTTTAATTACTTGTGTTACATAATGAGGTGCTTCTAAATTTGAAATAAGAAGTGAAAAGTGCTGTGCCTTGCTTCGAAAAGAAAAACGTCTTTTCTTGCTGCTGGAATATCTTTCTTCCTATAAAATAACATACAGGGATTAAAACTTTTTATCATTAACTTTTATTCTATTAATACTTTATTAACTTATTTTAAGAAACAGGAAATGCTGTGAAAAACAAAGTAAAAAGACTGGTAGTAGGATAAGAAAAATCCTACTAAGATTCCTATATGTCTTCAATTAATGATTTATAAATTATATTTGGTTTATTTTAAGTTTGAAGATTTTGGCATTGGCTTTCCATTCACAAAAGATCAACTAATTGACTCGACTCCATTAATTTTGGCTTAAGTTCCATTTCTGTTTAATTAAAATGGTATCAAATACTTCTTCATGAATGATATTTACAAGGTAGTATTTTTCGTATTGATTCTAAGAAAACATTATTCACTGTTCTATAGAGGAAGTAATGCAAATTAATCTATCAAACCTAAAATGGTAGATGACATTACTGAAAATTCCAATAGAAAGACGCTTCTCTGATGAGATAGCATGATCTAGATGCATAATGCCGGTCAACTTATATTATTTGATATGATAGGAATGTGGAAATAATATTTTGAAGTTAGATTATACTATTTTTCAAAAAAGAAGGGTTTGTCATATATATGGTCATTACGTAGCGATCGATTTTGTCTGGAACAAGCATCACCAGTCATGATGTCATCAACATGAACTCCAAGCAGTCATTCCAAGATGGCGTCGTTTTGTGATCGCAAAAGCATGACCAAGAAACGATAAACTTTGCATAGCCAAGCAAGGGGAATAGTGTGGAACGTTTCTTATTATTTCAATAATATAATAATAATAATAACAACATAAAAATGTATTCGTAACTGTAGAAAATATAAAAGCCACAATATTTTCATAATGTTTATAAGATTCAGTTACGGATTTTAGCAACAGATGGCGCTGTTACGTCCTGGAAACATCAATCTGTAAGGAAATTACGTCATCAAAAGCTTTTCTTTCATGAACTGAACTGTAGAAGTGAGTTGAGAACTGAGTTGTACAATGGATATTATTATATATCCAATTGTTTACTTTCGATCCATCAACCATTTAGAATTATTGCTACTTATAAAGCAAATTACTAGCAAATTTAGCTTCTTAGTTCGTGGTCTGTTACGAAAGGCGAGTTTAGGGACATATCTACGTCCACTTCAGCAAAACAGACAACAAATAAAGCTAACTCTCTGCTGAGGTCTTCTTTCTTAATTTTTATACACAGAATTTAAAAGAGGGGCAAATAAAAAACTTAATTGTAAATGGACGGAATACATTATCTTGTGAGCATGTAAATTATTTAAAAAATCGGAAGAGAAAAAAAACGAAAATTCAAAATGAAAATTGTACTTTCACTGAAAATTGTTTCCTAGTTACAATTTAATTAAAGACTTACAATATAATTCGAATTACAATATAATTAAAGACTATTGTTCTCAATAATCATTGTTTATAAAGTTTTAGATTTATCCTTAACAAATTTTGAAGCTATCACTGAAGTTCAAATATTTGAAACAAAATATTCTTGAATAATATTCCTATTTTACTTACTTCAATTAGAAATTTTATTATAATGATCAATACAGAATGAGTTTTAGAATGCATTACACGAAGAGGTATGGTATATCTAATAAAGTAGCAATTCAGTGTAAAATAAAACAAATTAAAGTTTTTAATACAACATTTCATTTTTTGATGTTCTATTAAAATTAAATAGCCTTAATTCTTAGAAAATATTTGAAACTACTTACTTACTAAACATTAAAAATTTTATTTAAATTTTTAATAATTCTTAAAAGATATTTTTATTAGAACTTTTAAAAGATATTTTCTTAAAAGATATCATCATATTTAATTTTGTTCAGTTATTAGAACATTTTATATCCCAAATTCTTATGAAAAATTAAAATAGTAACAATTACTTTCTATAGTGTAATTCTGTTAAAAGGAATTACTAAGTTTTGAAATTGAATAACTTATTTAAAAAAAAAACAGATTTCTAATAAACCAATTCCATTAATTTTTGGTAATTTAAAGAATTTCAGTTTTTAAAAGCTTTAATATATTTTTTCTTATCATAAATATGACCAACAACTTAGTACTAGGAGAAAGCAAGCTGTTTCATGCTTTATGCGAATCATCAGACAGATGGTGCACCTTTAAATAGCAGTACTCAGAATATAGAGAAGAATAAAATATTTTTTTTCAACTCTATCACATTTGACTTATATACTGAAACATAAAATAATTCCTATAAATATTTCATAAATACTTACGCCCTAAATGTTGAAATATTTGGTAAGTTTGAAGAATTTAAAATTTCATTGGATTAGATTTTTTTAAATATAACTTTTTAACTAAATTTCTTGCATCTATATGATCTTTACAATATTATTTCCCTTTTTTTGTATTTAATTTTTTTTTTTTTTTCAGTTGAAGGAAGTATCACAATTATAAAAATATTTATAGCTCCTATAAAACATTTCATAATACATAAAACATCGTCCCAACTCTTATAAAATATTTCGTAAATACCCACACCCTTACTTTTGGAAATTTGGTTGTCTTTTAATAATGAAAAGTCCGATTTCAATCTTAGTTATTAGAGAAGAAAATAGATATTAAATAAAATTATTCCCAATAATTTTAAAAACTAAAATTGTCCTAAAATTAATTCTAGTAAAGTAATTCAGATATACTTACGACCTAAATGTTGGATATTTCGTTACATTTTAATAATTAAAAGTCTAATTTGAATTTATTTATGGATCATTCCATGGCAGATCACCTGATGAGTTCACCACATCATCATAGATTTTTATGAAACTTTATTTCCATGTAAAGGATTATAAGATAACACATTCTGCAAAATATAGGATTTTTAGGTTAACCGAGATATAATTTTTTGAAGTTTTTTTGTTTTCAGGTGCCACGCCCCTTATTTTACGTATTTTTTTGAATACCTCATCTCCTAATCAATCAAATGGAACCAAACTTGGTTTTCCTATTTTTTTTTATGCTGAATCCAAAACTTCCAACGAGCTTCATTAGTTTCTAGCGCATCTCATGACAGGCAGTCATCTGATAACAGCTCAGCCTTTTTCAGGTGTTGATGGTATTAGTGATGTACTGGGTATATCAATTAGTTGAGCAAATTTCTGTACTGCCCACTTACTTTTTTTATCTTGTTTTTTGCATATACAACTCTGCTCTTCTTATATATTGCTTGTAACTTTACAGGCGTACAGCCCAATTTTGTAATGCTTTCAGTCAGTTCACCAGTGTCGTAAGGGAGTCAGCCTCTGATTCACTTGATAGTTGTGCAGGAGTTGTATCCTAATGGATATCAGGAAAAGGGATAATGGATAGTCTTCTACGAAGCACACAATGTCTCACCAAATCTCACACAATGTCTCACCAGGCTTTAAACTGTTGTGAAAGGCACATCCCTGTATAGTCTTTTGCAACTGCAAGTGTAATTTAACTCAGACCTTTCTTGATGTTCTTTTTATGTTTGCAATAGTTCTTGAGTAAGTTGTGCTGTGACATTCAGTGTTGAAAAGAAGTCCAAATGAACCCTGAGCAACTGCTTCTGCCATGGTGTTAGCTGAAGAATGGTGAATTGCACCAGACCCTTGAAAACAAAGTAGACATGCGAGAGTACCCAATCCCCCTAAACAAAAAGTGAAAGTTATTCCCGCCCTTTCCAGAATAACATGATTCAAAACGATAAATACGAAAAGTATTTTGAATAGAAAGAAAAAAAAAATAAAGTGCTTCAGATATTTCATCCAGAATAACTATTGGTTAATACTGTAGAAATTTGCAGAACTCACATTTATAATAACAGCAGTTTAATTTTATTTCTTTATTATCAAAAAAAATTTCTATTGATAATATTTTAAATAACATTAAGTAAAGCACTTTTATTAAAGGAAATGAAAATGAAGCTAATTAAAAGGCTTCTATTTTTTCAATAACTATATTTTTTTGGATTATTACTCTGATTAGCGTTGGCGATTGAAACAGGTGAATTTTCAGTTGGAATCAGTTTGAAAATCAGTTTGGGTTGCTTCTGCCTATAAGTGAGAGTTACTGCCGACAGAGCTATAATTAATAACTTACAGAACAATTTGAATCTACTAAGTAAATATGCAGTGACAAAGCAATAATTAAAATGAAAAGAATTTTAACGTGCCTGATGATTCAAAGAAATAAGTTAAACGAAGGCACAACGTTGCAAGCTAGGATTCGCACCCTGAGTTGTCTCTTTCCGGTGACAACTCATGGTGCGAATCCAATATTGTAACATTCTGCCTTCGTTTGTTTATTTATTTCAAAGTAATAATTGTTGGATATTTCTTTTCGGGATTCGATAAGAATACCAATTTTCTTCTGCGATTTTTTCCAGGCTCAGGAACAAAACTTCAATTTGATTATTTTTTTTTCAGATATTTCAGAACCTTTTTGGACTTGAGTTAAAATTTCAAATTTTGTCGGAATTTAATACTTATAATGCTTCCACATGGAGCTGTTTTCAGAGTACGTATGGGTAAAGACGGATCAATTTCAAATAAAGTTAGCTAAACTTAAATAGTTAAGAAGTGAGCAAAGCGAACATTTAACACACAAACGGAAGGAAATAAAAAAAGATTTAATTCTGTAACTTCAATTAAATTCTAAACATCCATTGAATATTATCTTAATGATAATATGAGTAAACAATAACTATAGTCAGCCTTATGACTTTAGTGCTCGATTAAAGTTCTGGTTCTTAATCAGTTCAAAATAGCTTACGTACTTTTAAGCTGAAAATTTATCCTTTACATAAATTAAATCAGTTTAACTGAACTGCTACAATTTGCATAAGCAATTAACTTCACTACTATTTAGATTCTACAGTCCTTTAATCCTGGGATCTTGCTTCTTCGGAATGGCGTTCACCCATTAAAACGATAAAGAGTTCATACTTACGATCTGTAATTTCTCTGGAATCGTGGAACTCGACGTACCATCGAAGAATACGCTGTAGGTAGCACCGGTCACTTGACACTGAATTTGCTAACATCTATATAGTAGTGATAAACATGGCGACTTGAGTTCTACGTTAATGCTGTGACCCTAACTATGTCTTACGTTATCCTGGAAACGGTCGTTGCCTCTAATTTGTGAAAATTCCTTTTTCACAAAACTAAAATGATGAATTGATTTCATCACAGGAATCTGTTTGTTGATTCGCACTTCACTGATAGGCACTGAATAAGCATTTGTACTTTATGCTTAAACACACTGGTGACATAACACTATTATGAGATTTGCCCTTACTCACTTCATTGGCACAACTTCTGAACACAAACTGTTCTGATGTAGAACTGGATACACACTGTGATTTGCTTAGCAACCACGCAGTTTCTTCTTTTTTTAGCAAAACATGTCATCCACTCAGTTAACAATAGAATGTCAACGTAGCAAAGATGATTCTTCATTGTAGCACGTTGACAACTGCACATTCGTTGTTAGGACACCGGCGATAACACTATTCTCGATAACACTAATTTTTTTCTTGATATTATCTGTGCGGAATGAATATTGTGGGAAACCAGGTGAGTGACTTCATTTATGCTAGATGTATTAACATAAATAGTAATTTCACATCAAAAAACTCCCCCTCATTCTGCACTGTTAACTTTCAAAAAAAAAAATAAACTTTATTTTTCAACTTGAAAATAAAGATGTTTTGAGTCATCACTGCTTTAATTTATTATTTTAAGCTTCTGCACTAGTGTGTTGATTCTCGCACCAGAGATTGCCTTTGTCAAGGCATACGCCGGATTATCCTCACTTCTTACATATTGCAATCTGACTTCTCTTTTCTTAAGATAGTCTTTGATTGCATAGAATTTCAATTTGATATGCTTACTTCTGGTAATGTAAAATTGGTTTTGAATCAACCTAATGGTGGGTTGATTATCGCAGTGAATTGTTGAAGCTTTTTCACTTAAAGCTTTAATCCGGAGCTCGGTCAACAACCTTTTCAGTCCGAAGAGCTCACGTACACAGTCATTGCAAGCAATCAACTCACTTTCTTAAGTTGATTGAGAAACTATATTTTGCTTCTTGCTATTCCACGCAATAGCACTATCACCAATAAATATCACAGCTCCGGATGTGGATTTACCGTGTCTTCGGTCTCCAAAACTTGCATCCGTGAAGGCGTTTAATTCAAAGTCCCCTTTGGAAACGGCTATCTTCATTTTTCTGGTACCATTAAGATATCTTAGTATTCTTTTGACTTTTATCATATCGGCTTTGGTGGGTGAGTTCAATTTCTCTGAACATCTATTTACCGCGAAGATAATATCCGGTCTGAAACAGTTTAATGTAATTTAGGCTGCCAATCAAACTTCTGTACTTGAGGGGTTTTGACTTGTCAAGCACCTCGGTGTCATCTTGGATGTGTTGGGACTTAAGCGATTCCTCTACCATAGGAGAAATTATAGGTTTGTTCTCCGCCATTTGGTGTTTCTCTAGCAGGTTGCTAATAAATTTCTCTTCTGAAATCGTGATTTTTCTACTCTTTAAGTCATAATCAATGTCCATACCAAGGTAACTGTTGATTCGGTCTAAATCCTTGATTTTGAACATCTTGTTTAAAATCTCTTTAGCCTCGTTAATGACTGCTCCATCTTTACCAAAGATCAATATGTCGTTAACATATTTTAATAGAATACATTTGCCTTTCTCTGAGCTGTGGGTGAATATACATGGTTCGGATTTGGTTTCTTCAAATCCATTTTGCACTAACTGGTTTCTGAAAGTTTCATACCTGTTTCTTCCAGCGTGTTTTAATCCATAAATGGATTTTTGCAACTTTAAACCATTGCATTATTTATTCGATAGTTCGACTTCTTGTGGGATCTCAATATAGATATCACTACCGATCGTTCCATTCAAGTGCAGAGTTGACATCACATTGATGTATGTCGTAACATTCATGCACTGCAATTGACATCATCAACCTTATTGTTGTCAAACTTGGTGTAGGAGGTTACGTATTACCCCATAATTGATGTCTCGTCGCTGTAGATAGCTCTTATATTTGGTCAATCTACCCTTTGCATCTCTTTTGATTCGAAATATCCATTGAGTGGATATGGGGCTAACATAGTCCGGTATCTCCGTTTCGATCAAAGTTCCATGATCGGTAAAGTTTCTGAGTTCTTCGTTGATTGACTCTTTCCATTTGTCACTGTTTCTTCCTTCCATGGCTTCTGTGTAGCTAGTAGGTGATTCTTCTAACCTGCTTGTATGCGCTCTGACATCAGGTTGTTACTTAACACTTCTGCTTCTTAGATTCACGTACTTTTCTTCATCCGACTGTTCGTTCATGGATTCTGAGTCAATTGACTCTTCACTCGATTTGTCTGACTTGTCACTAGACATTTGTGAAACAGTTCTAGAAGCATTATTTAAGTCTTCATCTTCTTCTACTGAACTGGAATCCGATGAGTTTGGCTTTTCAGGAAAAGATAGACATGTATAGTCTTCTTCGTTTCCGGTTGAACATTTTTCAAGAAGCTCGCTTCCACACCTGTTTTCGTTGATATTACAAGTTTCTTGTTTCAATGATCCGCTTATCTTCAACATCAAAGATCACACAACCCCTTGTGTTGCTGGAATAACCAAGGAAAATTCATTTATGAATTCTCGATACGAACTTGTTTTGTAGCTTTATCGTGGGCATCTTTAGATAAGCAATGCTTCCGAACTTTCGGAAATACTTCACACTAGATGGTTTTTGTTCCTTATACCATTTAGCTAATGGTATTTCGTTCTTCAGGCTATAAAGTGGAGTACGGTTGAGTACATAATTGGCGCAGCTTACAGCAAAAGTCCAAAGGCACGAGTCAATTAGAATGGTTCTGGCAACTTCTAAAACAGTTCTGTTGAATCTCTCCGCAATCCCGTTCTGTTGAGGGCAGTACGCGGTTGAGTGCTGGAATTTGATGCTTCTATCCTTAAGAAAATCGGAAATACACTTGTTAGTGTATTCAGTTCCTCGATCCGAAAATAAATGTTTAATCTTGCAGCCACTGGATCGCTCAGCATACGCAATAAACCTCTTCACGTGATCAACTATGTCCTGTTTGCTTTCTATGATGTCGATAAAGCTTCGCCTTGAGAAGTCATCGATGAAAGTAATGATATATCGTTTTGTACGCTTCGGTCCAAAATCGACCCACAAAGATCAGTGTAGAAGTATTCTAACGGTGCGGGTGATCTGATATCTATAAATCTACGATGTGGGATATTCGTCATCTTTCCCTGTTTGCTTGTCTCGCATACGTCGTCGCTTGGGGTCTTGGGAATTACGATTTTATTCAGATCTTTTAACAATCCCAATGATTGAAGAATTTTCATCTTCTGCGGTGAGGAATGAGCAAATCGGGCGTGCCATAGCAGATATTTATCATGCTTTTGCTCATTAAAATAGCTTTTCACCGTTTTGTGAGCTGGCCCACAATTTACCTTATATAAATTGTTTGAGGATCTATGGCCTACAAGGTATCTTTTTCCATTAGCATCACTCACTACGTAGCTATCATTCCGTATGCATTGAGAACATTCATCACCGTCTAACGCTCCCGCCGAGATAAGATTAACCGACATCTTGGGTACAAAGTAGGTGTTGGTCAGTCGTAAAATCTGTGATTGATCCTGATCAATTTCTACCTTAAGATCAACTGATCCAATTCCATAGGCAGGCACAGGGACTTTTCAGCTCCATAAACTTGAACAGGTTTTTTTTAGTTTCTTGTATAAGCTGGACGAAGTTTTGCAATTGCAGATGTTGTGACTTGTCGCACTATCAATATATCAGCAATGTTGGCTATCTTCCTCTTCCTTTAGGTCTTTATTCATAACAAAACGCCCGAAAAGTTCTTAGACTTGTCGGTTCCGTTTGAAGTGCGTTTTTCCATTTTGCCTTCTTTAGCTATCTTCTTTCTGCAATTTTTGGCAATGTGCCCTATTTTCCCTCAATAAAAACACTTCTGTTGTTTTGGAATTTAGACGAAGCTTTCTTTCCAGATGGACCAGCAGCTGTCTCAGCTGAAAAAGTAACAGTTGTTTTAAAGGTTTCAGTCACAACAGGCTTTTCAACTTGTATGTTTGAATGATTCCTTTTGTACCCCTGAAGTACGTCTTCAATCACATGCTCCGAGTTGTAATTACTGGATTTATGTCTTATCATTAAACTTTGAGCGCACGCATCGTAGCTTTTTGGTAATCCTGAAAGGATCAGCCAACTTATTTCTCCATCAGGAATCCGACCGCCTTTTGAAGTGAACTCGTTCACCAATAACCTTATCTTCATAATGTTATCGGGAAGATTCTCATCACTGACAAGTTTACTAACATTGTAGAGGTCTCTCTTCAGGTCAGTAACCTTTAGATGATCAACAATATTGAATTTGAATTCAATTTCTTAAAGAAGCTTGTGCGGATCATTTTCTTCTTTTAGCATCATCCTGAACTTCTCTTGTACCGATTCAATTATGAATCCAATTGCCTTTTGCGATCTGTCCAACAACTTGTACATAAAAGGACTATCTTCTTTGCCCTTTATCTCATCGCGGGGAGTATTCGCCACATCCCACAATCCATTCTTCTGTAAAGATGTGGGAATGTTCATCTTCCCTTGAAGATAGTTCGTTCCAGAGAATAACAATACATTACTCGCCATAATGGATAGTCTTAACTTTCCTTGTGTGATTAAAAACTTAGTTCGCAATTTCTTAACTCTTCTGAAATAAGCCACTAACCGTCTGAACACGCTCAGTGCTGATCATCTGAACACGCGCAGTGGAATGTGGGCCTGGAGTCCATAACCATCTGTGGGAATTTAATACTTATAACGCCTCCACACGGAGCGGTTTTCAAAGTAGGTATATGTACAGACGGATTAATTTCAGATAAAGGTAGCTAAACTTAGATAGTTAAGAAATGAGCAAAGCGAACATTTAACACACAAACGCAAGGAAATAAAAAGGATTTAATTCTGTGACTTGAATTAAATTCTAAACATCCATTGAATATTATCTTAATGATAATATGAGTAAACAATAACTATAGTCAGCCTTACGACTTTAGTGTTCGATTAAAATTCTGGTTCTTAATCAGTTCAAAATAGCTTACGTACTTTTAAGCTGAAAATTTAAGTTTTACATAAATTAACTCAGTTTAACTGAACTGCTACAATTTGCATAAGCAATTAACTTCGCTAATGTTTAGATTCTACAGTCCATTAATCCTGGTTCTTGCTTCTTCGGAATGGCGTTCACCCATTAAAATGATAAAGAGTTCGTACTTACGATTTTTAATTTCTCAGGAATCGCGGAACTCGACGTACCATTGAAGAATACGCCGTAGGTAGCACCAGTCACTTGACAATGTATTTGCTAACCCTAGTAGTGATAAACATGGCGACCTATGTTCTACGTTAATGTTGTGGCCCTAACTATGTCTTCCGTTGCCTGGGAAACGGTCGTTGCCTCCAATTTGTGAAAATCCTTTTTCACAAATCTAAGATGATGAATTGCTATCATCATAGGAATCTTTTCGATTATTCACACTTCACTGCAAGGCAATGAATAAGCATTTTGACTTTATGCTTACACACATTGGTAACATAACACTAATATGAGGAGATTTGGCCTTCTCACTTCATTGGCACAACTTCTGAACACAAATTATTCTGATGTAGAACTCGATACACACTGTGTGTCGCTTAGCAACCACGCAGTTCCTTCTTTTTAACAAAACATGTCATCCACTCAGTTAACAATAGAATATCAACGTAGCAAAGATGATTCTTCATAGTAGCACCTTGACAACTGCACATTTGTTGTTAGGACACCGGCGATAGCACTATTCTCGATAACACTAATTTTTTTCTTGATATTATCTGTGCGGAATGAATATTGTGTGAAATCAGGTGAGTGACTTCATTTACGCTAGAAGTATTAACTTAACATCGTAATTTCACAACACATGATTCAGTTGGGTTTCCGACATTTTATAAAATTTACTGAATTTCAATTTTACATTTGTTTGTGGCATCTCGTTTTTAAAAGTTAATGGTAACCACAATCTGTGTCCAGGCTGATAACTATTTTAAACTTTTATTTA
The DNA here is from genome assembly GCA_023159025.1 of Thereuonema tuberculata. NCBI lineage: Eukaryota > Metazoa > Arthropoda > Chilopoda > Scutigeromorpha > Scutigeridae > Thereuonema > Thereuonema tuberculata. Next base: position 67,134 of record JAFIDM010105175.1, on the reverse strand, counting down.
CTTTCTTTTATTTATTTTGAAGCTTTAAAAAAAGTCTGAAAATAAATTCATTGTAGATTTAATTCTTTTATTCTTTCCTTAAAAATGACTCCAAAAATAAAGAAAATAGAATGGATTTTCTAAAAAAATTCCGTAGTAATTTGAAATGAATTGATTACTTTTTTCCCTTCAGTTTAGTTCCTTTATTTGCCGCTTAGTTTGCAGGCTTTCCATTTCACGGGGCTTGGATACAGAATCTGAAAACCTCTGAACAACATTCACAAAAAAAGTTAAAAACAAAAAAAGTAAGTAGGAAATTTTCTTTTACTTTTTGGAATCTTTCAGATTTTCGAATTTATTTTTGTTTTGTAATGTTCCGTGAATTGCTGCTCTTCGTTTGTCAACCATTTCAAGAATCGAATTTTACATAAATGAAAGGCTAAACTTCATGTTACCCCTAAATGGCCGCCCGCCATGGGACTTGGTCCGTACTGGTATCTCAAGACCGCTGTTAGTCCGATCAGGGTTAAGTTTTCTAGTAGAAGATCGTGCAAAACCAATTTGAATTAAGCATTCTAATTTTTAAAAGTTAATTGTGTATTTCACACTATCCGCCATGTTCAAATTAGTGCGATGTCCGGTGGCTATTGGGCGGCCATTGGCCGTACCATAACCCTTGAACCCATCTTTGAAGCTCAACAGAAAAATGAAAAGTATTGAATTTTGGAGCAATAAATAAGACAATGGAAATTGTTTAAGTTATCTATAATTATCTCATATTTCAAATAGGTAATAAAATGGAATTGAAATGAACAGAAGGATTTTAATGTAGGAACCTTTATTCCTCTGTACATCAGTAAGAAAGTCAAATGCATGACTGATGAAAAATGAAATGTATTGAACTGATATTTTTTGAATAATAGTGAAAATAATATGTTTCATTTATTTATTCACCCTTCAATTGTAGCGAGTAATTAAGGTGTCAACTGGTTATAAAAAAAATTACCAAATAATTATTCTGTCTGACTTCACACCCTTAGTTAAATAGTATCTCTAGAATTTGATTTTCTTTTCTTACGGATTTAAATCCAGTTATTATTGACTTTTTTAAGGTAGTCCTATGCAAAGAGTGAGGGAACTGTCCTTCAAAACTGAAGCGATAGCAATGTAATAAACGTGATATGCATGTTTACATAATTTTACAACAATGTATAGCAATAAGAAAATGTGTTGAGAACTTAGTTTTCAGCAGAGTATTAATTAGTGGTAAAATGAACGGGGAGTTTATTTCGTTTCTCGATGAAGCTGTTGGCTTCAACAATGTCGACAGGATCAGAAAGTGGTTGTTACATAATTTCTCTTTTCAATCTTGTATTTTCATTATAATATATATCTATTGAATCTTTAGTAATATTTTCTTATTTTCTTTATTTTACCCAAACATCATCTTAATGTCTTTTTGATTTCTTGAGACAGATGTCTTCCCAGATGTCTTATTGTTTTCTCAGCCTCTCCCATATGGCTACCACCCCTACCTCTTACTTTTATTGCCTTTGTTCTCTGCCACCTTGCAGCCCGTGGACAGATGTGCTTGTAGACTGATTGACGCCTCTTGCATTAAGTGACGTCACTGCAGGGCAAGTAAGTTTTTTGGGGAGACTCAATTGAAGAATTGAAAACAGTGTGCCAAGCGGAGCTCAGAAGAAGAGTGGGAAATACATGTAATGTATCGCCTTCCTTCCAAAAATAAAAATGTGACAATACAAAGAAAATCTCAAAACAACCAAATCTTACATAACCCTTTCGTTACTTAATTAGGTCTCCCTATGTCTTCCTTTGACCTTTCTCCCCCCTTCCCTCTCTCCTCGACTTAACTTAAATCTTTTTAACCGGAAGGAAAACGTACATGTAGCCTAAACTTGGGATATTACAATACTTGGTTTAGGGGCTCGGTCTAGTAACTCAAACAGTATTGCGGGATCAAAAAAAAAAAAATTAGATCGATAGTAACTTCAAAATAAATTAGGACAACTTTGGTTTAAACTTAAACAATAGAAATTTATTTAAACATTATCAATTAAAAAAAAAATATAGAGAGAAAAAAAAAAGAATGAAATCTACAGAATATATATACAACTCTCTCCCCTCCCCACAGCTTTAGGCTA
>JAFIDM010105175.1:54790-64890 GCA_023159025.1 Thereuonema tuberculata | reverse complement strand
AAAAAAAAAAATCAGATAATAAGAAAGTATATTGTAAAACTTTTGACACTTATCAGTCTTCAGTGTTGATTCCTGGTTCGTCTCGTCCTCCCCTCGTCCGTCTCAATCGCACTTTTCATGTGTATCCTGAATATTCACTCGTATACACCGAGCTCACTGTACATTACACACAATATCTTTGCTTTGATGGCACGCACTAAAATTTCCTTGGATTTATAGATTCGCGCACAACAGAAAAAAATGTTCTTTGAATTATTAAACTAGCTTACGAGCACCTTCTTTTTTCTCCCTCCGTCCGCCTTTTTCAGCAATCTACCGGTTAAAGCTAACCTCCGCTATTTCCATAGATTCTTCAGCCTGCCTCAGTCCGGCGCTCTCCGACATCTTCAGCTTCACGCTACTTTCCGCTACTTCAAACGAATCTTCTTACTGCCTCTGTCCGCAGCCTCCCGAGAACTATTCTTATCTCAAATCATGCCACTGCATTCTCATAGCATTCAACACATCATCGTCATCTTTCTTAATCGCTCCTTCTCCCAAAACACTTTCTCACTGCCTCTCAGCCTCAGCAAAAACTCTGGGGCTCTCCTGACCTGTTTATCGGTCCCTTATATACATTCGCCACCCCCCATCCATGCAATAAAATCAACTAGAACAAGGACTTTCTTTGTCCTTTTGTCTACAAGCAAAAAAAAATATAAAAAGGTCCCAATTTCTTGAACTGAATGGAAACTTTCCACAGGTTTGACAAAGAACTACTGAATGGAAATTTCCTACATGTTTGACAAAGAACTCCGGTCAAACACCACTATTATTCCCAAAATATAATATTTTATCAAATTTCAATCGACTCTCTTTGCAATTGCAAAGAAAAGAAAAACACTATTACAACCTATTCTTTCATATCAAATCCACTCTCTTTACAAAATGGAATATAATATCAAACCCACCACCATAATATATATAAAAAAAAATCAATAAATGGTCCGATAATTAATCGACCCATTACATACACTCGACGAAGACTGGTACTCAGCCATTTTTCGCCGCCTTCAAATACCCACTGCCAAAAGGAAGAAGGCAGAACCCGCGCTCGGAAAGGGCGCATGGTTCATCCCATTGAAGCTGGCTGCGGAATTGCTCGGAATGCAATGCTCTGCTGTAGTTCTTACCTCGGACAAACCATTGCGTGAGTTTTGAGCGTTCTCCGGACCCTAACGAAGTGAATCGGTAGCCTTACAATGGGACCGACGCTTCCACCTGGAATACTTGCACCAGGAGAGCTGCTTTTTCGATAAATCAAGAGTAATAGACTGAACATTTAAATTGTAACCCTCGCATTCACTTTCTAGGACTGCCTCAAAACTATGTGAACTCTTGTGTATTGGCGAGTGTGACCGCCATTACACCAAGTGACTCATTTCTTTTGGATATTTAAGTGAGTAATTTTATATTTATCTTGTTTACCTTCATTTGGAAACCCCGGGGGTAAAGTGTATATTTTGTGTATTTACCTCTGTTATAATCTATTCTAAGTATACTCATTGATATTGTGACGAAGCGCATCTTAGCCCAATTGTTGTATTTACTTGATAAGTTTCATTTCAATTTAATAATTAAAAATATTAATAAAAATATGTAAATTTTATTGTTAAGGCAATTTAGCTAAAGTAATTTAATATTTGTAAATTATTTTTTTTATTGTTTAGGCGAAGTACACTTAGCTTAGTTTAGTTAACTTAATTGTTAGTTGGGAATTTTCCATTATCTGCACCTAGCATGACGCATTTCTGCACCTGCATTCCTCTTAAAGGTCATGCCATCCTTTCATAAAATGAAATAATTTTAGTGATCTGATTGATGCGTTGGATTGTGAGACATCGATTTCTTTGAAATTGATTATGTCATATGACCTTGTATGGTCCTGAATACTGTATTGATCTGCCATTGATTTAAAGTGCTATGACACAATACGCATTAGCCTATTTAATGTCTAGCGTCACATGAGACTTTCTCTCTCCCTCTGCTGCTGCAAGGGCTTCCACGCGCTCCCTTATGCTCCCCGAACGACCTTCCCACCTGCTGATACTAGATAGTACCACCCGCTTAAGATGTTTACTGCGAGAGAGAGGTCGTGTTAACTAAAGGTAATTAGTTAGGGAACCGGGAACTCAAAGATATCCCGTTTTGCCGATAAACACTTATGCTTTGTTAATTTCCACTACAAAGGGAATTAAGTATTTTGTGCTTCGAACAAGTGTTTCGTATTAAGTGAATTTTGTGCTTCAACCAAGTGTTATTATTCTATGAAATAAGTGCTACGAAACTTAGTGCAGTGAAATATTTAAGTGCTTCAAACCAATGCAGTGAATTTGTGCGTTGTTTAGTGCTTCAACCACCAAAAGCCATGTGCTCATCTCTTACCTTGTGCAACAGAAAATCCCAGTGCAACGAAAATAGCCTCTCTCTCATTAACTCCAGGTTAGTGTAAATATGTCACCCTGACTGATTGAAATTAAAATTAGTAAAGTAACAGTTGATTTTATTTTAAAGCAACATTTAAATTTAGTTTTGTAGAGTAGTCAGCCAGAACCTAGATTTAAGTTACCACCATAGGAAAAACTTTACTTTATTTCGTACTTCCCGCCTCCAAACCGAGAGCGCCTGTGTACAATCGCCGTCAAGCTTCCTTTTGTATCTAAAATTATAGCTGAAGTTTGTGTTGTTGTTAATGATGGATAAGAAGTTAATAAATAAGTGTTATTGTTATGTTTGGACAAACGTGTGTGTTTGAGTAATTTCCCGGATTTGCGTTGACCCCCACACCGAGATCGACCAACCTAGTCCGAGCTGTGATGACGAGGGGAGGATTGGCATGTAACACCAGCCCATGACGCAACCAAAAAGAAATTCATCATCAGACTTGGCACCCAACAACAACAAAGTGTAAATAAAAATGTTATTTAATTACTACTCATTGCTTCCGACTTGTCTACGTTAGCACAGCAAATTAGTCATTTTCAGACTTGGAGTCTATTGTTAGATTATTAACAGTAACTTCAGTGTATCTTTTCTTAGGTCATCGCAACATGAGTAGTGCTTTTTTTACATAGACATCCAGTCGACACAACTCCATTTAATATCTTCAAAAATACAATATTCCTTTTCCTTAATGAAGAAACTTCATCAAGTTCTGAGGTCAAGAAAACTTTTTCTCTCTTCCTCTATAGAATTCGTAAAAATCTACAGATTCAAATCTATATTAACAAAATGCCAGTAATAGTATACTTTACATTTACATCGTTTTCACCAACAATTAAAATTTAGGAAAAAAAAATCAATTAATGACATCAATCTATACTAACAATAAATCTTAGTAATAATTAAACTTAGTACACAGTAAACTCCCAATTATCCGTGGTTCTCTCCTGTTTCTTTTTTTTTTTCACTGTTCAATAAATTACGGAATAATAACATAAATAAATCTAGAATAAGATAAACAATAAAAGGGGCTAAAAAGTAAGTGAAGACAATTATTGACAAACAATTTAAAGAACAATCTTGTGGGCTGAGCTTTGGCCCGAAGGTTACACTAAATTACGGGAGAGCCTTCTACATACACGTCAGACCGCTGACTTGTGTGTACTATAACTATGTATTGCTATTTTACTCTAAATAAAACATGCTAAAAGCATTTTTGTGTTGATTTTCGTCCTTTTTCATCCTATTTCAGATTATCCCCGGAATTCGCTGATTAGCGGTTGCCGCGCCACTCAATTCCACGGATAATCGGGAGTTTACTATATATTATATCTTTGCTAATAATTATACCTTTATACAATACCTTTATTTTTTCACTTATATCTTTTACCCTTCTATTATTAATAATTTTACAAAAATTGTTCATATTGAAATTGGATAATATTTAAAAATTTGTTTTTATTAAAATTGGAATAATTTTATTAAACGTGATTCAATCATTAATCTGACCTTCTCTTGTATCTGGAAACTAAGTACAGTAAAACCTCGTTAAGTCGTCATCCTGGTAAGTCGTCACTCCGTTTAAGTCGTCGTTTCCCTTTGGTCCCGACAAAGTCTCAAAGACAATAATGTAAAATAACCTTCTTTTACTCGTCACCAAATTTAATTCTACTCCGGATAACTCGTCACCCTCAAAAATGGCCCAAAGCATCTTTATTCTCAATTTTGCCTGCTATCTTTTCAGCCCCGCCCCTTCACTCTAAGAAAGCCTAGCCTTTACGGGGAATTTTCACGTGGGACATTCACTTGGGAAATTATTCGCTGCGACTTTTGTCAAGTGAACCGCTACTGCGTGTGATTTCTTGACCGCTACTGAGTGTGATTTCATTTCATAGCGAGTAAGCTCCGCTAAAAGGGCTATTTTTTATCTTGCAATTTCGTGGTGTGATTATATTTGCAACATGTCAGGGAAACGAAAACTTACCTTGTTATGTTTTAAAGAAAAAAAAAAGACTTAATTGCACTTTTTTAAAAATCAAATGTTTCGAAAACAGCTTTTGCCAAAGAACACCATATTCCCAGGACTACATTAAGCGATATTCTTTCATCGAAACAAGTAATTGAAGAAGCTGACTGCAAAGACAAAAGAAAGAGAATGAGGAAATCGAAGTTTGACGAGATCGAGGAGGTTTTAGTTCGATGGCTAAAACATACCAGATCGCAAAATGTAACGATTTCTGCCGTGATTCTCAAAGAAAAAAAACCATGGAAATTGCTAAGGAGTTGAACATTGAAGATTTCGGTGGCAGCAATGGTTGGCTGGAACGTTCCAAAGACAGACATTGCCTTTCTTTTAAAACGATTTGTGGAGAAGCATTAGCTGTTGATGGTGATGTTTTAGAAGACAGGAAGAACAGCGTTCTCAAGGACATTTTATCTAGGTTTGATGCATCAAATATTTTTAATCTGGATGAAACAGGCTTATTTTACAGTCTTTTGCCTGATAAAACTCTGTCATTTAAGGGTGAAAAGTGCACTTCTGGAAAAGCAAGCAAACAACGCCTGACACTTCTGCTTGGAGCTAATATTTGTGGAAATGAGAAACTTAAACCACTTGTGATAGGCAAAAGCAAAAAGCCACGCTGCTTTAAAAACGTTAGATCCCTGCCAGTTGAATATGAAGCAAATTCAAATGCATGAATGACTACAACGATTTGGGAACGACATATTCGTAAACTGGATTCTCAGTTTTCGCATCAGAAAAGAAATGTTGCCATCATTGTCGATAACTGTACCGCTCACAATTATTTATTTCCAGTAAACAGCAACTTCATCAATCAACACTGTTGGATTATTTTAATGCCAGTAAAAGAAAATAAAAGGTAGTAAGTATAAAAAATGATTTTTTTTTTTATTTCATTTTCCACTCATTCATTTGCATGTATTGATTTCTGAAAATCTTGTTTTTCTCACGGAATCCTACAGCAATTCATAAAATTATTGTATTTCAGTGTTTTTTTTTTTAAATGCCCACTCCCCTTAAGTCGTCAAAAATTTTTGGTCCCTTGAGTGACGACTTAACGAGGTTTTACTGTAGTGATAATTCAAATTCATTGTTTCAGTGATATTTACAAAAAAAAATATTATACTACAAAGAAATATATTAAATTTATTATTTATTTTTTATTTTAAAAAATGGCTTTTTATACTGACTTAGATTACGGCTAATAGTCTTTATAATAAAGCGCTTTACATGCTACTGAAGCGTGTGTCTTTGTTTATTTTAATTAAAGCGCATTTATAAATAGATTTAACCCCGTAAAATGGACTGCAGTCTTCTATCCGTTAAAAAAATGGTTTTCAGTACTTAAAAACATGACATATTCCAAACTATTGCATTTAATAGATAAAAATAATCATTATCTATTATTCTTTTCATTCATAATCTATTATTAGGTGTTTTATAATTGTTTATCCCATTTAAAATTTACCGCTATGAATAATTTTAGAATACAGCTAACTGTCTCTGTAATAAAGCGCTTTATATTCATCTGCAATGTGTCCCTTATTAAATGATGCCTAAATGTTAAAATTTTCCTATTTTAGATCATTTATTTATCATTGGAATTGCGGGGGTCGTTTGTTGGTTATTAGTCCGTCATCAGCATAAGTTTACCCAAGTGCATAAAAACGAACCAGAAAGCACTGTCGCACTTCGGAAGGCAACAGGATATTGGTGCTCAGAAACATCCCATTCAATAACTGATAAATTAAAAAACCTGAAATCACAGAATTTTTATATAAAAGAAAAAAAAAATGTCATTTAAAATTCTACGATTTAACTCTTTATCACCAATTGGTTAGTGAATAGTAATTGAATTTTTATATAAGAAATTTCTGATCTAATCAATTTCAGGAAATGGAATTTGAAATCAACTTTTTTTTAGAAATTGTAATAATTTTACATTAAACAAAAACACAATTTTAGAAATTGGTAGGCACTAACTTCTTTCAGATTCTTTTGTATTTATTTTAACTTCAGGTTAATATTTAGCAACATTTGTTATTATTTGATGAAACTCTTCAACACTTGTTATTGTTATTTTTTCTCTGCTTGACTGAGTTACCTACTTTTGTGTAATGTTTTCTTTATGTTTTCTTCTCTCCAACATGTAGATGCAACATCTATAAAAAATAATCATTTTTTTCATTCTATTTGTTTATAATTTGTCCATTTTCTGTTTATTTCTATACACACTGCATACAACAGTTATTTATGGAAATGTATTATTTAGATTCAAAAATACACAAGTTGATGATTTTTTTTTTTATTAAAAGTTTATTTTTGATCATTTACATCATTACAGTATGTGTTAAAGTTTAAAATAATGCTTATTTGGAGGATGGAAAATTAGTTAAAAACACAGAAGTATGATTTCTTTTTCAACAGTTGAAATATTTTTAAATATGCTTATAAAGACTAATAAGCATTTATAAGTTACTAATAAATTATAAGCAATAATTATAGTAATTCATCGTGTGTAGACTGTAATATATAAGAGACCATAACACACAAATCTTATTGAACAAAAATATACTTCTTTCACATAACATGTTTCGAGAATTTCTCGTCTTCACATGTGTACATAACTAAAAATATAAAGTAATCAGAACTATATCAAAAAATACAAAGAATATTCTTAATAATAATATCAAGTTAAATAGTACCATTTTAAATCATATAACAATGCATTCCGGATTGACACTTCTGTGTTATAACATTTATACATATTAATTATTAATAATTAATAAGTGGGAATAAGTGTATATACGTGGGAGAGACAAAAAGAAGGGTCTCCAAGCGTATAAAGGAGCACGAGACGTCAGTGAAATATCATAATAAGAAATATTTAACGGCAATTCATAATCAACAAACAGGACATGAAATAATGCTTGGTAATCCAATAATTTTTGCCACAGAAAAGGATTGTTACCTAAGAAAATTTCACGAATTGTTAATAATTAATACGCATAGATGTTATAACACAGAAGTGTCAATCCGGAATGCATTGTTTTATTATTTAAAATGATACTATTTAACTTGATGTTATTATTAAGAATATTCTTGGTATTTTTTAATGTAGTTCTGATTACTTAATGTTTTTAGTTATGTACACATCTGAAGACGAGAAATTCTCGAAACATGTTATCTGAAAGAAGTATATATTTTTGTTTAATAAGATTTGTATGTAATGGTTTCCTATATATTATAAGCAGTAAGTTACTAATAAATACAGCAAGCCTAAGCAGAAGCAATATTCAAGATTAACTATTCTCGCAATTAATTCGGAGGATGTTGACAGAACGTCATTTTCCTCTTCTAGATATCAGATCGTGTGAAAGTTTTGATAAATATGTTAAAAACAAATCAAGATTTAAGTATGTTGAAATGGATCGACATACATTAATTAATAACAATGATCAGTTCAGTTGCAGATTTCTTATGTTATATAAACATAACTTATAAATATATATACTGAATTTAAGATATATCGCAGTAATGTAACAGATATTTAACCAATTAATATGAGATTAACAAGTTTCGTAAATATGAAGAAGTAACTGAATAAATACAGAATAATACAAATATTAAGATTTCAGAGGATTTAAGATGAATTCTATGATTATTGCATTCATTTACTTAGGTGAATTACATAGTGTTGATATTTATTTTTAAGTTTTAACACTTAAATGAATGACGTTTACAAATACACTGTGAAGGGGATGTAAGATATACAAGGTGGCCATAATTACAGAGAAGGTGTTGAGTCTTTATAGTGAAATTCAATGATACTTAGCATAAATACTTTAACCGTAATTCAATAAAAACCGTTTGAAAGAACAATATTTATTGAAGAAATATTAAAGGCAATTGAATAGTATAGTTATTTGAATTATAAAAAGAACCAATTAGAGTTGCAGATCTGGAAAAGAATCTAGTATATACTGCTGAGTTCTAAGATTTGTTGTTGGCAATAGCAGTTCTATAAAGTTCTATACAGTCTTTACAGATAGTTTTTTTAACGTATTTTTGAAATTGCTCTGAAGTTAAAAAACTATACATCAATATCTTTTTTTCGTCTTCTTGAAAATAGATAAACACATAAATAAACTTCTGAAAAACTTCACACCGTACACCAATAAAATTATTGGTGTTTTATTTTCATAAAACTTTTTCAAGGTTTATATAAACAAAAATTAAAAATTAAAATTTAACATAAAAAAGGGATTCCTCTCTGTTTAAAACGATAGAAAATGGCAATAATGAAAAAACACGGGTAAACAAAAGAAAATGGACAAAAAATAGTGACATTAAGAAATATATGACTTATTTTAAAGACAAATATTCTTTAACTTTCTTATTGTTCAAGAAAGTATTCCTAAACATGGATAATGACATCTCATTTACTCTTAAGCATTTATTCTTGTTGAAACAAACACAGCAGTTGATGATGCAGGACTCAATCATGAATCTTTTTTGTTCGTCTTGTTCGTGATGGACGATCTTCACGATGGGGTCCGGGTTGTGTCCATTCACTCTACAATGAAGATCATCCATCACGAACAAGACGAACAAAAGAGATTCATGATTGAGTCCTGCATCATCAACTGTTGTGCTTGTTTCAACAAGAATAAATGCTTAAGAGTAAATAAGATGTCATTGTCCATGTTTAGGAATGCATTCGTGAACAATAAGAAAGTTAACGAATATTTGTCTTTAAAATAAGTCATATATTACTCAACAATGTCACTATTTTTTGTTCATTTTTTTTGGTTTACCCATGCCTTTTCATTATTGTATTTTCTATCGTTTTTTATGTTAAATTTTAATTTTTAATTTTTGTTTATATAGTTTTATGAAAATAAAATGAAATATTGGTAAATGTCCACGATGTAGAGTTTTTCAGGAGTTTATTTATGTGTTTATCTATGTTCTGAAGTTATTTTTTGGTTAAGTAAATTTTAAATTGTAAAAAATGGTAATATTATAATTTTACCAAATAGGATTTTTGAAATCATTTCAAGTTTTTTACTATTGGTGAATAGATATTTTCATCTAATTTTGTGAAAAATTGTGACGTGATGGACAATTTATGACTACATATTCGTAATCAGCGACCTCAAATTATATAAAATCATTTAAAACATCGTAGTCAGCAGAAAAAAAAATTCCTTTGTCAACCAGTGTTATTCATATAATGTATTTCATTTTAAACTCAAACAATGATGCACAAATTAAATTCTTATTTATAAATTCATCTTTGTTTTTCTTTGATCCCTTGAGTATCTTAGCACAAAAAAAACCTAGCAGTCATTGATAAGTGACAGACGGAGTGGACTATAGCTTACTATACCATTAATGCAATTGGACCACGTATTGTGATGGATACAAGAATGTAGATACCACAGTGCTCCTGTTTTATTGTGTTGTCATCTCAAGACCTCGTTTATTACTGAGTGAATGATGATAGTTGGATCGTGCCTTTGTTTCTGAGGAAAGGAATTCCGATTTTGTGTTTGTGTGAAAGAAAACTTATCTTTCAGTATCTTCCATTTCA
>JAFIDM010105175.1:29555-54780 GCA_023159025.1 Thereuonema tuberculata | reverse complement strand
TGTAATCCTCACACAAAGGGTTATTGGCCGTAATAATTAAACACACAGATTTCCTTAGGATTTGAGTTACCTAAGATTCTGGATCTGTTCCGTGTAGGAAGGCCTCGCTTTAAAGAAGCCTAATCTGGAGTGATTCGTCATCTCACGTGCATAGTATCTGTGGCGTAACAAAGCTATAATGCCATCCATAGATAGGGTTTCCTTACTCTACACACTTGCTTTCCAGAGATGTCTACGGCTGACAATTGTTTTTCAACCGCAAATCTATCTTGAATGGGGATACGACTGCCGGGATGTACTCCATTCCTTCATGTTGATGATGCTACGTCCAAAAGTAAGTCTGTTCCTTTTTTTAGTTGATAATCTCAGGCACGTGCAGTGTACGGATAAGAGAAAACAGTTCCCTCGCCCTCGAGGTGAGTTTTTGTATGAAAGTAGATGCAAACATTTCCTTTGGCGTCACCCATTCTGCTTTGTTCCGGGCACAGGCATACAGTTGATAATCCAAAATACACACAATTTCTATCAGTCTACGATCTATGTTCACGTTCCTAAACATCGTAGCTGACCAAGTGCCACCGTACATATTAACAGTTTATCCTCTTCCAGATGCTATTTCAAGCGGGATAATGCTGAAATAATTGTTGAAATACTGTGCACCACTGCAGTACCACTGCTGCTTTTGCGCCATTAAAACACCAACAAACAACATGCAGACCTGAGTGTTCCTGAAGATTTGACGGAGGTGTAGGCCTGGAGCGAACAGCCCGTTCCAGCTCATTCCCCAAATTTTCAATTGGGCTGAGATCCGGAAACTGAGCGGACCACTGCAACAAGGAAAGTCATCGCCCTGTTTCTCAAATCATCCCAGATTGATGCGGGCTTTGTGCACCGGCGCATTATCCTGCTGGAAGTAGCCATCTGCATGTGGATAAACTCTTAACATGAACGGTTACACGATGTTTAGGTACGCTCTAGCATCCTCACGTGCCTCCAGAGGTATCAATGAACCCAACATGTGCCAGGAAAATATCCCCCACACCATGACACTGCCCCCACCGTTTGAAAAGTCGTTGTGAGAGACAGCATTTCTACGCACAGCGGTGGTGCACCTAATAAAGTGGCCGGGCAATGTAAATCTGTAAAGATTAAATCAAGAAAAATAAATTGGATTCTGAGCATGTACTTTTGTGTGCATATTTTTTGCAGAAGTTTTACGTAAAAAAGACACATGTTCATTTCTATCTGCAAACCATCGTTTTAAACTCGAGCCATTATTAAAGATTTTCATTTGCAATTGCAATTTTTCTACTACAAGGTGGTATTTTCGGTCTCAGCCATTTCCAACTCTTGACTTTTTTCTTCAATCAAGGTTTAACTTCAGTTAATAAATGTTGCTTCCTTTTCTTGAACACTTGGAAACCAACACCTTCCAGAATTTCAAAACAATCTAAAGCAGTTAAACCTAAGAATAAACTTACACTTCCAAAAACACTTAGTAATAATCCAAAAATCGATCGTTCAACATATTCTCTAACTTCCAGTATTTTATTTGTTGGATACTGAAAATGAATTATAATTTCACTATTTGGCTCCGTTTTTAGAAATGCAGTATAAATCCTCTCTGTACATTTTCTTGGGCATCCGCAAAACTCTCTTGTTGCATTGGAAACAATCTTCTTACTTACCTCCACCGCTTCATTAAACAATTCTTTACTGCCACACAATGGTAGATCACTTTCAAATAAAACAGGAATCCTAAACAAAAAGAAATTATTTATTAAAATCAACACAATAAAAGCACTAGAAAATTTTAAATAAAAACAATAAATTTGTTTCGGGATCTAAATTACCCGAAGGTTCTAAAGTTCTAAAGATAAAGTACCCGAAATTAGACAGCTTTTATTCTTTGGATTTTTAAATGATCTAGTGTATTCTTCTTCCTTTTATTTTAATTTGTTATTGGCGCACGTCAAATTTTAAACTTCTGAGAAAGTATTTAATTAATAACTTGCAATTTAGCAAGTGTTCAAATAATTTGGTATAATCTTCTTCTTCTTCTTCTTCTTCTTCTTCTTCTTCTTAGCCTGGTTCAGTCCACTGCAGGACATAGGCCTCCCCCAATTTCCGCCACCTTCTTCTATCTTTTGTCTCTCTCCACCATCTTGCACCCCTGAATTTCTGTAGGTCATCTCTCCATCTCTTTTTTGGGCGTCCTCTTTTTCTCTTTCCATTTCTTGGCTGCCATTCCGTTAGTAATCGAGTCCATCTTTCATCATTCATTCTTCCCAAATGCCCTGCCCATCTCCATTTAGAATTTTTTATTACTTCTATAAAGTCTTTGATTCCTGTTTGTTTCCTTATAGTTTCATTTCTTATTTTGTCCTTTATAGTTATATTTAGCATTCTCCTTTCAAGTTTCCTTTGTGACACTCTTAATTGCTCGCATTGTCTTGTAAAAGTAAACATAAAAATAATAAACATAATCATTTTCCTTTAATGAATAAAAACTGTTATAATAAAAATAAATATTGATGTTCTAGATAAAATCATCAGAAATATAAAAGCAGTTAAATTCAGCTTCCACTGTTTCCATAGCAATGTGCAGGAATTTCAGTAAAGTTCTGAAATTTCAGCTTTGCGAAAAAAAAGTGATAAGTGATATTTTTTTAAGTATTTCTAAAAGAAAACATTTAAGTATTTTAAGTATTTCTTTTCAAATAAAATTGTTGTTTTATTATACTTTTTATTTTTCTACTTTCAATAGACAATCCATAACGAATTATTTTAAAAACGAATGCGTAAAATTGAAATATAAGCAAATTATAACAACGTACAAGAAGCATTAAAAGAGTTTGGATTTACAAGTTTGGGATCATTTTTCATATAAGTTTTATTTCATGTTCTCTTAAATGGACTCCGAATAATACAATTGGAATATATTAAATTGAAGAAAAACCTGATTAATCATTTGTGAGAGATTTCTTGTTAAAAACCATGATTATTGTAATGTATTTCAATGTAAAAAAAAATAGAAAAATTATCTTCTTATAAATTGCATGAAAACGTTTGTGTTACACAAGTTATCCCAATAAATACATAAGAACAGCAATGATTCCATTACATTTTTGGTAATTTACGAAGGATTACGACTTCAATGATAAATTCTAAAGATAATCATGTGTTTCTCTCCCTACAATTTTTGTTTGGGTTGGTCTTAATCATGAATCGTTGAAGTATGGAAATCATGCTGAACCACTTCAGTTGGCGATATCAGGACGGTTTCAAGAATATTTTATATATATTCTGTAATGGATAAAAAAAAGGTACGCCCAAGTTGGCCAACGTCAGCTATTGAATGGCAGTATGGCTCCATATCCAGTAAATCAACTTTTTGACATAGTCTTATATTAAGAGGTTAAGCAGTACGACATGCATTTGGCACTCAGGCTGTATTTCCAGACAAATCTTGATAGAAAGCATCCATCAAAACAGAAAATGATGATCTTTGATAGATTCCTGGAGACTGAAAGTGTTATCCCAAGATCACGAGCAACAAGACACTCACTTAAATAGATGAGAATGTTATCTTGATCATGGCACCGTGTGTTGCAAATCCACAGACAAGCAGCAGAGTAATCAAACGACGTTAGGAACATCTTACACCTCCGTGCTACCAGAGCTCATCAGTTTAACCAGTATCATAGACATAGGATCGAAAGCCATAATTATCCAGCCTATGTAGACATCTGCACTTGGATATTAGCAATGTAAGATAAATATCCAGAAATAATATCTCATATTTTGGGGAATGATGAAGCCCAATTCCTGGAGTTGGTGTGCTGAATATCCAAAGGTTCATTATTGGAGTGAGGAAAACCCAAGAGGGCTTGGAGAAACAAATCATTGGAGTCAGCGGCTCCAATGTTTGCTGTGGGATTATTCAAATATGCTCTGAATAATCTACTAATTTACAGGACTCCTCAGGGTTACTATAGAGAGTCTTTGGTTTGCGCACCTGAAATTATGACTCATGTAGTCGAAAATTTCTAGATGTTCGCTTTCACGGCCACTGAATAGGTCACCAAGGGCCTACATTGCGGCAGGCGAGACCACCAGATCTCACACTTGGACTTTTTATGTGGGGATATGTTAAAAATAACATGTTTACCACACCACATGATTTGTAACAACTGATAATGTAATTAATGGAATCAGCGAAACTTTGCTGACATCAGTTCATAGATCAAGTATCCCACGCACATTTTTTCATTGGAACGAACGGGCACCTTTTAGAAACTTTTTTCGAAAGGTTTCGAAATTCGATTGAATTTCTTTATTTTCGACCTTAAGCTAAGTGTGGAAATTTTGTTTCTTTCTTGACCTACAGGGAAAATTGAGTATTGTAACTGTTTTTCCAAGAATTAAAAAGATCATTTAATTGTTAACAATTAAAAAAAATATTTGAAAATATGCTTTCGTTTAGAATCTGTTATCAAAGTCTTCATCATTCATAAATCATGAAAAATCTACAGTAAAACATTTACCTAGTATTTTCATTATCTATTTTTATTCAATTTCTATTATCTTCACTCTTTAAACGTTCTATTTTTTTCTGTAGAATCATTTACTCAAATAGAATTCAAACTAAAATAAATTATCCTCCGCTCGAAATAAAATACGAATACTGTTTTATTTCCTTGTCAGCTCAACATTTGGATCCGTGCCATCAAATCCAAGCATGATAGGGCTCTAAATGAGTATTAGAGTAGTTTCTTTTATCAAGTCTTTACGCAATTCATTTATTGTACTGTCTAACACATTTATTTTGACGGTCACGTTTGCGCGAGAATTACGAAATTCTCGAAATCTCGCCGTTAGGCTCTTCAGCAGGTCTCAAGAAATTTAGTATTTTAAATGTCTGTCACTAGGAAAATGCTACATAATGAATTTATTGTTTTTTTATTGACTGATTTCAATTTATTAAAACTGTATTAAAATGTAGTAAAAGTCTCATGCATTTTTCCCGTATTATAATTCATTTAAATGTTTCAATATTTTATGAGAAGACATGGATAGAGACTATTCTCGCGTAAATTACGTGAAATCACGAAAATACGGGATCGTCAACTTCCATGTGTTAAAAATTAATTGCACCTAGTTCTCCAAAGTTGTTCCCACTAATGGTCTATGTAACACTTACATACGTACGTAGGTCGATTAGAAAAATGTTTACAACGTTTATGTACGAAAAGCAAAACCTTTAATGGAAAAAAATGAAAGGGTGCCTTTAAAATAGCACGTACAGTATTTACTATTTTTCTACAGTCACCTTAATTGAGGCTTTGTCGCTACGTTTGATCACTGTCTATTCCAGCCTCATAAAAATCAGCACCTGATGTTGCAGACATTTTTTGCATCACTTTGACTTCTTCACTGTATGTGAAACGCATTCCTGCCAAATGCTGTATTAAGGCAGGGAACAGAAGATGAAAATGACTGGTAATCAAATCGGTTTGTATGGCGGATATGGAAATACTTTCCTGAGGAAACAGTTCAGCAAATGTTTGTTCCCGTAACGTATAGTCATACATTGTCACGAACGAGATCAACCGTTGTTTAGAAGATCAGAACGTTTCTTTCTAATGTTTTTGCTCTTTCAGGTTTCAATAGGACACCACTAACTCAAGCGGATCGCCACGCGACAATTTTGAAATCACAGTGCACACCTTCAAGAACAGATGATAAAATCCACGCGGCAGTGAGCAGTACAGTCCTCTATCTTATATTTCCGCAACCTCCGGCATTACTCGTACATTTAATTTTTAGTAATTGCATTTTTTTTCTAATTCACTTTTCTTTAATAATAATTCAAAGCATCACAATTGTTATGAAAGAAAGAAGATAAGCAAATGGGTAGCTTCCAACAATTGTAATCGGATGCTGTACTGTTCTCTGCTAAGTTTTACTTGTTGAATATTCGAAAAATTAAACAAGGCTTATTCTGGCAATTGTGAAAACCTATTGCTTCTACCTAATAGAAACCATAGTTATGACTGAATGTATAAATAGAGATGACGTTGATATTCTTTCATTAAGAATTATTTTCTCAAACTTACTATCTATACAAAAAATTCAGTTTGCAATCATTGTTAGCATTAGCAATAACAGCAAAAAAAACATTAAAAATAATCTTTGCAGTTTTTAGTATCAATCTGGAGAGTCCATGTTTTTCTCAGGGTAACTCTCATAGTTGTACACCTACGAATTAGTATAGAGAAACAGTTATTATATTATTTATTACACCTGCAATATTATTTATGAAAAGCTGCAATGTAATATATAATATTAAAAGCTGCAATGTAATATATAATATTAAAAGCTGCAATGAATCAGCAGAATGTAACTGACCTAATGGTCCAATCATATTGTAGTTTTACCAGAAATGTTTTGGGGTAATTTTGATTTCTTCAATTCTGTATGTTTTTTGGGGTGTTGAATCCGAATCTGAGGTTTGCCAACAAAGTTTCGTGACGCAACATTAAAAAAAAGCCAAAAAAAAATAAAAAAATCTCATGTTTTGGCGTTGTTTTGCTTGTAACTCGAAAACTATCAACTTTTCGTAAATACCCTTCCTACTCAAAATGAAAGTATATAAAATTTCCTACAAATTTCCTTATTTAGGTTTGTTTCTACGACGAACCGTTCGGGCGGAAGCGCTAGTTGAAAATTGGCGTATTTTGTCGGTCTCCACAAAACCCACTTTTTCCACTTCAAAACTCTAATTTTTTATTAAAGACTGTCAAGAAGTCAATTCCTCCCAGTTCTCTGCAAATATCTTACGTAGATCGTATCTGTAACGGTATAGGTCAGTTTTTCACAAATTACATAATGTGAAAGTTATTTAATGAAGTCCGAAATTGTACAAAGTTAGTTACAGAAAAGGTAAATTTTCAAAGAAAAATCTTGAAAAATTGTGACAAATTATTATACTATATTACATTATTACATATGATTATATAGTATATTATTTTATGAGCAAAAATTACATTAGCCGTTGTCGTTTAGAGAGTCCTGATGAGGGTCGTCGAAGGCGGAGGGTCCTGGCATAGGTTCGAGTTGTTCTATCGTCAGGGTCGGGGCTTGTGCATCTTAAAAATGAAAGAGGTGGTGAGAAAACAACTTGTGTTCATATATTGGAGATATGATTACGAAATAGATTGTGAGATTAGACATACGTTCCGCATCGTGTAAGTGTCTGTCTTCAGTCTGTTCTCGGTCTCTTTCTTCGATCTCGTCTTGTCAATGCTGTCTTCCGGGGCTCAACGTTTTCACACAGCCCTTCGCACGCTGTGCAGATCGGGGAGCAATGGAGGCCTGCCTTCCTGCATCCACAATGTTACTATTTTTGACCCGGTGTAACAAAAACCCTCCGTCGATGACATATTTTGTATCGTTCATGTCCGCCTGTTCAGTCGGAGCAAAAGCCCTGTACAAGCTCGATGTTGTTCCTGTCCTTATGCCATGCTCCTCGAAAAGAGAGAGAGGTTAGGGTCTACGTTCGTAACGCTCAAATTCTTGCAGCTCTTCATCTGGATGTTTCACGATGGTCATTCGTTGGAAAAGTGTGGTTGGATTGATGACCACAGCCCTGTCATGTATCTGAATAGACCTGTTCATGATCCAAGAGGCTGCACTTTTCGCTTTGTTTGAATTTTACAGCTTGAAAATCAGCACTAACAATGCGATGTATACCTTTTCATGCTCATCTCCTTGGAAAAGTGGCAGTTGATCCTCTCATCTGCGGCAACACCTGTACTTTGTGCAGTGCTGTCATCCCTTGTGTTCATTTTGTCACAACGCCTGCAGTTACTCCACGGCCATGAGTGAGACCACCACTTGTCTTCATTGACTTCATTCGAGTTGTTCAATCGCGATATTACTCCAGATGCCACTCCACAATTTCTCACTCCTCGGGTGATGAAATGCTGCTATTCTGCAGATGGCATTGCAGTTTCGACGAACCTCATCCAGGACCCACTAAACGACAACAGCTAATGTAATTTTTGCTCATAAAATATGATACTATATAATCATATGTAATATAATATATTAATAGTATTAATTTTAACGTGTGTGTCTTCTAAATTAATGGGATGAAATCGAGGCCACCACACTGTCAATTATAGAACAAAATTTATAAACTTAACAAAATAAACTACATTACTAGTACTTTCACAGTATTAACACTGCTTCGTCAGGTGAACGGTTACAAATTTAAAAAACAACAACATTGGGGTCGCAGGGTCACGTGGGTCAGGGTTCGTTCCATTTTCCATTCCGGGGGGGAAAGGGTCGCTGCTTCGTTACGTCATCGCTTCGGGCCGCGTGTGTAAGGGGAGAAAGTTGTAAACTCCGAGATGAGGGAAAGATTGCGTAGATTTTGTAGCATGAATGTGGGGGAGGGGGCGGCAGGTTATGCGTAAAGGTTTTAATCGAGAGAATGAATGACCAGAAAGAAGATTTATTAATTGAAGTGGAAGCGATTTTGTCAATGAAGATGCCACTATTAAGAGCCAAGAGGAAAGTTTATCAAGGAAAATGCATAAAGGGAGTGCCGAGAGGAAGGAACAGGGTGAAAGTAAGAGAAAAAATAAATAAAAAAAAATTTATATATATAAAAAAAAAAAAAATAAAAAAAAATTAAATATATATAAAAAAAAAAAAAAAAAAAATTGTTTAAAAAAGAATGAGCAAAAAGAAGAATGAAATGAAGTGGACGCGATGTACCCATGAAGAAGCTTATATTAAGAGCCAAGAGGAAGGTTTATCTGCGAAAAAGCATA
Organism: Thereuonema tuberculata; assembly: GCA_023159025.1. Classification (NCBI taxonomy): domain Eukaryota; kingdom Metazoa; phylum Arthropoda; class Chilopoda; order Scutigeromorpha; family Scutigeridae; genus Thereuonema; species Thereuonema tuberculata. Next base: position 45,934 of record JAFIDM010105175.1, on the reverse strand, counting down.
AAGGGAGTGCCGAGAGGAAGAGCGGGGTGAAAGCAAAGAGGGGCTGGTTACTTATGGAAGCCATATTGGGGGATGGTTACTATGGACAAATTGTCATTGTAGCAATCTTTGTCCGTAAGGATGTGGAAGCTTTCTTTGCATTTCCTTTTGAAGGTGTGCTTCTCATAGCAGATGATTTGGGGTTGCTCCGTGTTTATGGAATGATTCAGAGCTTTATGGTGGCCTACAGTAAGATAATTGCAGTCATTGTTTTTAATGGCATAGGAGTGTTGTCCCATGCGCCCTTTCAATTCTTGCCAAGTCTCACCAATGTATTTACAAGGGTGGTCCCTGCATTGAATGGCGTAGACCGCCCCTTTGGGTACCTTCTGAATAGAGCGTGACAAGGAGTCTCTCAAGAATAGGTTAAGAGAAAGAGTAATGGGAGAGGTGAGGATGATGTTGTGGGATTTCAGGATGCGTTGAAGAGCGGGGAAGATTGAAGGGTGGAAGGGTATGGAGGCATAGTATTTTCTATTCTGGGTATCCTTAGGTAAGGGGTTATAAATGTTGTGGAGGAAAGGGCTATGTTCTGGGAAATGAAGGATATGGGAAAGTCATTGGAAATAAAGATTTGGAAGATCTGGTGAAGTTCTTTGGAGAAAATCTCCTCCGAACTGGAGAGATGGAATGCGCGTTGAACCGCCATATTAATGATATTTCTTTTGAATGCAGGGGGGCGCGCCGAGTTGAAAGTGAGGGACAAACCAGTATTGGTGGGTTTCCGGTAGACGGCTGTGTTAACGCCAGTACTTGTGCCTGTGAGGAATATACATCGAGGAAGGGGATGGAAGAATTAACCTCTTTTTCTATTCTGAATTTAATGTTGGGGTGCATGCATTCCATGATGTTGTGGACGCTGGTTTGCATATTGGGGTGAGTGTAAAAGAGCAAGGTACTGTCCAATGTCATTTTCACCAAAATAAAAAAATATCCCAATTTTTCCCGCTTCTCTATTTCCAATTCCCAAGAGTTTATACAAAAAATCAAATCTCTAACCCATCTGCCCCAACACCATTTTTTTCCCTGGATGTTGATGCCCTTTTCACTTCCATCTCTATGGACCTAATCCAGCGTTCCCTTAACTTCTTTCATGTCAAACTCTACAATCGGTTTCAAGAATGCCCCCCCCCCCCATTTCCAATGTTCTCAAATTAATCCATGCTATGTATCTCACGCAATTTTTTACATTTGCGGATGGTGCATACACCCAGTCCTCAGGGCTCTTTATGGGCATCTCCGCCTCAGCTCTCATAGCAGAGATTTGCATGACTTATATCGAAGAAAGCGCTTACGTTTTCTTCGAGCTCAAAAAGATCCCCATCCCCTTTTACACCCGATACGTTGATGATTTGCTCTTTTACACTGACTCCAATATTCACCACATTCATGCTACAAAATGTACGCAATCTTTCCCTCATCTCGGAGTTTACAACTTTCTCCCCTTACACACGCGGCCCGAAGCGATGACGTAACGAAGCAGCGACCCTTTCCCCCCCGGAATGGAAAATGGAACGAACCCTGACCCACGTGACCCTGCGACTCCAATGTTGTTGTTTTTTAAATTTGTAACCGTCCACCTGACGAAGCAGTGTCAACACTGTGAAAGTACTAGTAATGTAGTTTATTTTGTTAAGTTTATAAATTTTGTTCTACAATTGACAGTGTGGTGGCCTCAATTTCATCCCATTAATAAAATATATTAATTTGTCATATTTTTTCAAGATTTTTCTTTGGAAATTTACCTTTTCTGTAACTGACTTTGTACAATTTCGGACTTCATTAAATAACATAATTGTGAAAACATCTACATGAGATATGTGCAGAGAACTGGGAGGAATTTACTTCTTGACAGTCTTTAATAATAAATTAGAGTTTTGAAGTGGAAAAAGTGGGTTTTTGCGGAGACCGACAAAATACGCCAATTTTCAACTAGCGCTTCCGCCCGAACAGTTCGTCGGAGAAACAAACCTAAGATTTTAGATTTAAAGTTACAAATAAGAGTCAATAAAAAAATCATTCCGAAATAATTTAAAAAAAAGAAAAAAACCCACATTTAATTTAAAACTAAATTACAACAACGTTTCAGCCCATTCCAGCGGGCCATTGACAAGTAAAATAACAGTTTAGAGAAGAAGGTTTAACCAATGGGATGACACCACGCTTCCAAGCATAAGAATTTCTGATTGTGGGTTCGATAGAAATTAATTCCCTTTGAAATTACTGTTGTATTTTGTGCGTGGGTGTTTGTTTGTTTATTTTTTTTAGTTGAGGCACTTTCGGTTTGGTTGGTTGGATTGGACAGCGTTCAAGTTCTCCTGGGGAAAGTTCACAAGCAATGAAACTAATTTTCAATACATATTTTTTTAAATGAATTATTTCTCGGCGTTAGTCTTTTTTATTGACTTTTAAAACAAATAACTACACACATTAAAAAGTGCTTAAAGTTTGAAATGTAATTAAGAAAACCCACTGCAGTTTTATTAATTAATTGAAATTAATTAATGACATTGGTGTCTTGTAGAAACGTTTAGAAATAGAGGTATACTTTTGGTCTACTTGCTAATAACAGTATTACAATTGTGGTGGTCTTTTATTTTTTAAAGTCAAGATAATTCATTTAGCGTGTCTGAATGGCAATCAAGGATATTTTATGTACATGTGAAATAATACATAAATCAAATAGTCGGTGACATCTTCATTTTCAGGAATAAATCAATAATTTGAAAAAGAATCCATAAACTAGAAATACAAAATTCTGCTAATATTAGAAGCAATCCCAAATTAAATGAATGAAAAATGCGATTTTAATTAAAAAAAAAAGAAAGAAACATTAATGTAAGGAACAGATACTTGTAGTCATCAACAAAAAAGCAATTTTAAAAGCTCCAGTTTAACTTGTGTTCGGAAATTGAATTTAAAAAAATAGATTACACACTTGCTATAAAATCTATATTACATTTATAATAAAATACTGGCTGAGCTACATGCTTCGTTTGAGAATACGAACATCTTTAGGTTACACAGCAGAGATGGACACTGGTGAATTAATAGGAAAAATTGGAGGAGTCATAACTGCGGCTGTGACCACAGACTCCAGCTATCGATATTGTATGGGATATTCCATTCAAGGTCACAGGTGAACTGGGAGATAACTATTTCATTGATGGCCGGATGGTATGTGGGTTGAATGGCATATTTATGAACCTCACAAAAGAAAGCCTCGCAAAAAGACGGTACGTCAGGATATGGGGAACTTTACCGCCGCGCCGTTCAATTATTCGGTGTATCTGGATAGAGATATGTTAAAAAAAATTTAAAAAATCAAACCCTGTCTTTCGTTGTTACTGTTTCTCTGATAGTTCTAAGTTTCTGCTTCAATTCTGTTCATCCGGGCGTATTTCATTTTGGAGAGATCATACTGATAATTGTTGTTTTTAGTTACAATGGAATTATTGTTATTATAGCAATTGATGTTAGATCTGACAACTGGAACTGTTTGAAAAACATGGAAATAGTGAACTTCACGAACATGTAATATTGTATCTGCTTAAAAGAAAAAGGATATTTTTGAGTTTCATTACTATTGTCACTCAGATAGTCTTATTTTTGTGCTTAACTCTTGTTTGTTTGTTTTTTGGTATATCTCCTTTCGGATACATCGAATAATTCAACGGCGGTGAAGTTTCTCCATTTCCTGATGTACCGTTTATTGAGAGGCATTCTTGAATGCAGGTTCAATAAACATCAACTTTACGTTCAACCCATATATCATCTGGCCAACAATGAAATAGTTCCCTCCATGTTCAACTGTGCCCTTAAATGGAATATCTCATTTGACGTCCATAGCTGCAGTTTGTCGTCACGTCGCCGTTGTGAGTCCTCCAATTTTTCCAAAGAATTCACCCTGTAAAGCCTAAAGATGTTCGTACTGTCGAAGAAAGCATGTAGCTCATCCAGTATTTTATTATAAATGTAATGTAGTTTTGATAGAAAGTGTGTAATATATTTCCTTAAAAAAAATATTTTATTAGTTTATCTGATTACTCCATAAGACTAAAAAATATAAAACTAAAAATTAAGACTATTAAAAAACTAAAAAGTAAAATTCAGAGAAAGCAGAATTCGAACAGACGACTGAGTAGATCTAGAATGGAATAAAAAAGGTAAAATATATCACACAGCTTGCAACAAAAAGTTCTCGAATAGGAAAGGAAAATAAAAAGAAAAACAAAGCGAAACAGAAAACTTAAAGAGATAGCAGAAGATAAAAGAAGATCTAAGTATAAATATGGCAACAAAAAGGTAAAAAGATTGGTAAATTACGTAGAGCAAAGAAGTAATGGAAACCACAAAAACTAAACCATAAAAGAGTTAAAAAATTATTGGACCAACTGCTGAATGATAAGGAAAAGGATTTTTATGGATCTCACCAAAAGATAACGAATCTGAGAAACTAGTAAACATTTTGAAAGAAAAAAAAAAAGCTCTGCAGAATGGAACACCAGAATATCAAAATGTAAAATCTGTTTATCTGTAGTAAAATATAGAAAGCCCGATAGTAAAAACTGCATAAATCAAAAAAGAAACAACAACATAATTTTAACAAACTGTAATGCACCCGCCTCAGTTGATGTAAGCAAAGCATTCAAAAGGATTCATAAAATTCAACAAATATTCCCTAGAATACAAAGAATACGAATGCAGTGAAATTACAGCATCACAGTTTTAGAAATCAAGACATTTTCTCCTTCACTAAAGAGGAATAACTTTGCTGAATGCATGCTGAAGTTATTTACTAAGTTTCTGCTTAAAAGAAACAGACTGACATTAAAGAATAAATGAAGAACAATAAGAAATATGTTAATATCAATTTTCGTATTGAGACAAGTTACAAAGAGAAAAAAAAATAATCGAATATAAGAGACTCATAATTAATTGTTTTGACAATCTTAAAAAAGAAAATTCGTTCGAATTAAGCTGTCAGAAATCCTAGAAACTTAGAAGAGAAAGCAATAGCAGGAAATAATCTAAAACTGTTTGAAGCAATTAACGAAATAACTCAGCAAAATATATAACTGTAATGTAGACAATTCAGATATTCTCCACATGAACATCTGTTGTACTTTTAGAATATCAAGGCTTACGTTATTCAGGACCTATGAGTTCAATGAAAATGCTGTGAAGGATTTCTTGCAGGTCAATGGTCCGGTCGGATTTTGGGAGAAAGCTCGTAATTATTGTTCCAGCTGTGAAGATTGATAGAGAAGCATAATGGTCTGCGCTATTTTTTATAGTTCAGACTGAATCCCTTAGTTTCAATGAAAGGAAATCTAACCATTGCAGCCTACAATGACATTCTAGACAATTTTGTGATTACAACATAATGGTAAGAGTTAGGCAAAGACTCTACCCACAAACGAGATCCTTGGAGCAATGATATGATGAAATGATATGTTCAACAGCTGTAATGACTTCCACAAAGCACTGATGCCAATGTACACGCCGAATTAGAACGCTGCGATACCTTTGTGGAAAAATAGAAAGAAATTTCTTCAGTAATGAACCCAAAATCTAGTAGCATGTCATTATACAAGAGTGAAGGCTATTACAGCAACATAGGTTTAAACAACTCTGCATTAGTGTATTTCACATTGATGTAAAAGTTAAATTTTAGTGAGTAGTTTCGAAAACATTATGTCTCAAAGAGTAGGTATTTGTACAATCTTGTTTTCCTAAAAATTGTGCTTTTTTTACTTACTATTTTTTATTGACCGTCACAAGGGTAATTAATAAAATAATGTCGTTCGTGAAGTATTCAGGTCCTTCGGCTTCCCGTCGATTTCTTGAAACTCTTTGAAGCATCATGTGAATGCTGTTTCCAGGTGATCTTTGTCGAATTCACGTATGAAGTTTAGATTTTCCTTTGGTATTTCTTAATCGGTCGCAAATTTTCATTGCTGAATGCTAGGAACAGTACGATATAAAATATTTCCAGTTACATTCTTTACTTATGCAAACTAAATCATGATCTCCTGTATATCGTGTTTGAGCTTTATAATTGGATAATAAATTATAAACACTGAACATCAAAACACAGCCCCAATCAATAGAATAATTTGTAACTCTGAAATGAAAATACGTAAAATAATAAGATAGGATGCTTCGCTTTAGTGTCATGACTTTGGTCTGATAAAATAGACAAGATGAAAGGATATTTTGGAAAGGATAACAAACTGGATCAAAAACTATTCATGGAGTGATGCTGATGATTCAATGGTAAAATCGTAGCCAAAAGATATCTTTTAGCGTTTGCTTAACATTTCTGCAACGGAAGCCGAACATCAGTGCAGACAAGCGAAATCCCTTCGCTTATGTAGAAATCTAGGGCTGTGATTGACAATGGAAACAGAAAACGAAATGTCTATCAAGTAATGTCGCTATATTAATTAGGACTAAAACTATTTTTCAATAGGGAAAAAAAAAAATTGTGAATAAAGATGCCAAAAGTGGAGGATACTTAACAGATGCCGAACAAAAGACGAACAGAGATAGAAAATACTGCAAAAATTTAATCGACAAAAAAACAAAAGTGAGGCCATTAATTTCATATGAAATAAAAATAACAATAGGAAAAAAATAAAACTACCTAAGAAATTAAAACTCTTCTGTACAAAATGATAGTAGTTGAAAGATTAGAGTGGAGAAAATCCGAGAGTTAAAATAAGAACAACTTTCAAAATATGGGAGAAAATCAAATGGATAAAGTCAAAATGGAAATTGTAAAATGAATATACATTTGTAATAGACCCCTCGAAACAAATAAGCGCTGCAATAGATGAGGTTTCATCTTGTCTTGTCTTGTCTTGTCTTGAACATCTAAGGCATAGACATGTCTGTTCCGAGCTCTGAAGATGATTTTGGTCTTTCCATCTTGTTCTCGGTCGTCCTCTGTCTCTTTTTCCTTTGGGTTTATACACTCATTAACAAAAAAAATGACTCACCTAGAAGGAGTTGTCCGATTGTAATGAAATTTCGCATGTCCATGCCAATGATTAAACTTTAGTGTCCAAAGAATGAAGAGCGAGAGCTACAGCGCATCGGAACTCCTCACTCAGCAGGTGAACATAAGAAGCGATTCTCAATCTGATGGTCAAAATTTCTGATGCATTGGAAGTTTGGATACCTTTCAATAACTGAAAAAATGCCTCGCCGCAGGATTCGAGCTCATTACGTGCAACTGTCAGAGTTTGAAAGAAGTCGTATCATTGGATTGAAAGAGGCAGGTTGGGCAAATCGGAGAATCGCTCATCATATGATTCGAAGTGATGCGGCGATTAGAAGATGCTGGCAGGAATGGGTGGACAATGGCAGATTTCAGCGTCATGAAGGTAGCGGTCGACCTAGGGCCACAGCACAGCGGGAGGATAGAGTGATTGTCAGATCAGCTGTCACAGCGCCTGACTCATCGTTTTCAACCATCAGATGTGCTACCCAGACACGAGTGTCCGCCATGACCATTCACACGACGGCTGAGAGAGCGACACCTACGCTCGTACCGACCGCTATGCCAACTGCCACTCATGTCGGGCCAGATTTTAGTGGTCTTGGCTCGATCCGGTTGGAATAATGCTGACTGGGGACGTGTAGTGTTTAGCAACGAATCCCGATTCCAACTGTGTCCTGACGATCGTCGCAGACGTGTCTGGAGACGCCCAGGGCAACGTGCCGAACCTGCTTTTACTATTGCACACCTCACCCTCAACCGGAAGTTATGGTCTTGGGCGCCATTTCCCTTGATAGCCGGACCCCTTTGGTCTTCATTAGCTGCACACTTTCAGCACCAGCGGTACGTCGATGACATTCTGAGACCTGCTTTGCTACCCTTCCTTTTGCTGTACCTTGGCCTTATTTTTCAGCAAGATAATGCCAGACCACTTACGGCACGTGTTGCTATGACCTGTCTTGCAGCTTGTGAAACACTTCGTTGGGCAGCCAGATCCCCAGATCTCTCTCCAATCGAGTATGTCTGGGATATGATGGAAAGGCGACTGCATTCACCAGGGAAGGTGGATGACCTAGCCCGACAATTGGAGCAAATTTGGCAAGAAATATCGCAGGAGACCATCAGGAAGCTTTATCACTGTATGCCATGTCGTGTGGCAGCTTGCATTCAGGGTAGAGGTGGGTCAACACTTTATTGAGCTCGTCACTTTGTAACTCTGAAATAAATCATTCAATTTGTCTGAAATTTTAATCATTTCGTTTTCTGTACATAATCTTCCTCTCCACCAATTTTTGTCTTCATTGGACAACTCCTTCTAGGTGTGTCGTTTTTTTTGTTAATGAGTGTATTTCAAAATTAAAATTGGAATCTTATCGGTGGACATCCTTTCTCATGGTTAAGCCAATTTTTTTGGTAATTTTGAATTTCTTGAATTAAACTTGGAGTTTTAAGTTGGGCTCGAATATCATTATTTTTCAATTTGTCGAGACGTGTGAATCCTAATAAAGGTCTCAAAAATTTCATTTGTGCAGTTTCCAATCTTTGTTTGTTTCTTTGTTTCAATATCCAGGTTTCACTGCCATATTTAATTGCTGCTTTGGCTGAAATGTTATGTATTCTTCGTAGTGTTTCTTTCGTCATTTGTTTTCCAAATCTTCTTCTAATTATTCCATTCATTCTGTTGTATGTCTGTATGTTTGATATCAGGTTTGCCTCATCGTTATAACATGAAATTATGTTTCCTAAATATCTAAACTCTGATACTTGTTCTATTATTTTTCCATTAAATACAATTTTCACTCTCTGTATTTGTTTTCCACACATCGCCATCGATTTTGTTTTTATTTCCGAAATTTTCATTTTATAATTTTTTGAGATAGTATTTAAATGATTTGCTTCAATTTGAAGTTCATCTTCTGAATTGGCTATCAAAACTTGATCGTCAGCATACAGTAGTGTCTTCAATTTTTTATCTTTTGTGATCTGGATACCATTTTTATATATTGATTTCCATTCTTTTAGAATTCTAATTATATATATGTTGAAAAGTATTGGGGAAAGTCCACATCCTCGTCTCACTTTCCCGTTCATAAATTTTATATTAATTTTTGTTTCTCTATATATACTTCTAATTACATCAATTAATTTCGTCGGAATTTTATCTTCTTCCATAATTTTCCACAGTAAATTTCTGTTTAGATTATCATAAGCTTTCTTGTAAACAATGAAAGTAGATACGTTGACAAATTAAATTCTCTTCTTTGTTCAAGTAATTGCTTTAATGTGTATATAGCATCTGTACATCCTCTTCCTTTCCTAAATCCACACTGTTCTTCTTCTAAATAAATATCTGTAAACTGGGTTAATTTATTTTTTATAATGTTCGCAAATAATTTATATGCTGTCTGTAGTAATGTTATTCCTCTATAATTTTGACAATTATCCTTTGGTCCTTTTTCATGTACGCTAATTACTATTCCAGTTTCCCATTCCGTTGGTATGTGTTGTTTTTTCCAGATCTCATTAAAAAGATTGAGTAATTTTTCTTTTAATTTTCCATCTCCATGTTTAAATAATTCTATATAGATCTGATCCTGAACTTTTCCTGTTCTTTGAGTTTTTTAAGGCATTTTCTAATTCATCCATTGTGATTCCATCTGAGCTTTCCGTTGTATTATTGAATTTCTGAAAATCATTCTCAACTTCTACTTGATCTTCTTCATTCCAGAGTGACTTGTAATGTTTTTTCCATTCTTCTTCTGGTATTAAATTCATTCTTAATTTATCATTTTCTGTACATTGCAGTTGTCTGAAAATTTTGAAGCCTATTCTTTTAGGTCCTGTGATGTCATGTTGTAAAGATTTAACAAATTTATCCCAATCTTCTCTACGTGTTTTCCTTGATAGTTTCCTAACTTCCGCTCGCAATTTTTTATATTCTACATAATTGTTTGTTTTTTTTTATTTTGTAGGCAAATTTAAAAGCTTGCTTTTTTCCCAAAGTTTTTCCTGTAGATCTTCGTTCCAAGTTCTAATCCATTTCTTGTTTTTATGTGATTTATAACCTAAACTTTCCTCTGCTGCATGTAATACTCCTTCTTTGATGTTTTTCCAATCTAATTCTATATTGTTTGTAGATTCTGGTATCATGTCTTTCAGTCTATTTTTTTATAATTTTCTAAAACTTTCTTGTTCAAGGAGGTAAATTTTGAGTTTCTTAGAAATTACCTTATTTTCTGTTTTCTTTTTATAAATGGATTTGTATTTAATTTCAAATCTGCTTTCCACTAACATATGATCACTATCTATTTCACTTCCACGATTTACTCTCGTATCTTTAATATTATTATTGAGTTTTTTATTTATAATAATATAATCTATGATAGACTTAACTCCTCTAGCTTCCCTTGTATATTTATGTATGAAGTTTCATCTTAAAAATATAAACCAATAGAGACGTAGATCATATAGAAACGTTGGAAATCCTTTGGAATTAGTTAAAATCTGACAACGCACTGAAGGTGAGTAGTCTACAAGCCTACAGTGAATATGGAGAAATATTCAATAGTCTTATTCTACTAACTTGGTTTAAGTTCAAAATGTTTAATTTCTGAATCTGAAAAGTTAAACTGAGGAAAATTAGTTTAATTTTATTGTTTGCTCAGTTAACTTCCAATGAGTTCAAGTTGTGAAATTCCATAAAATTGATAGTGTCTAAATATTGTTACTTATAAAAGAATCGTTGATCTGTTTATTTGAGAAATCGTTTAAAAATATTTGTGAACATTCTACAGTTTGTTCATCAGTGTTGTTTGATAGACTTTTGGTGCAAAGACATAACAGATCTGAAACAATTTCTTGAATTGGATATTAATTTAAAACTAGAATATTTGCCCAAGAATATATTATGTTGGAAAGAAAATTAAAATGAAGAAAGGCTAGGAACGTAAATAAATTTATTTATTTTAAGGCTTAATGCGGGCATTACTGAGAAACGACGGTGCTTCAACTTGAATTGACACCACTCGGTTGAAAATCGATCCTTCGTATAGTGACGAAATCCCCTTTGTTGCTTTCTGAAAACACTTCTGCTGTGAATTAAATTGCGAAGACATATCTTAACGAATATCGTGTTATATTATTGTTACTTTTATTAACAATCTCAGAGCAGAATCATTTCTTTGGAATGAGATTGCGAAAGAGAATCACAATTGACCCTTTCTTCAGGCTGAACTGATGAGGGGCGTGCCGGAAAATGTGAGAGTATAAAGTAACTATTCATCCGACATTACTACATCTACTCTGCAGTAGATGTGGGACTTGCCGGGTAGCTTTCCGATCTTTTCTATCACACTCAGAGGAATATGTACACAGAATTTGAAAACTATATATATACAGTCGTATCAGAATAATATGATCACCTACAGAACCTAATAATGGGAATAGCAATCTTTGGTCTTGAATCCAGCTTGTAGATGGAGTGGCAAGGATTCAATAAGGTTCTGAAAAGAAGTCACACGTGCCCTCAGCACTGAGATTGTCAAGACAACGTGGTCGTGGATCCGCATGCCGATCATGTCGACCTAAATGGCCCCATAAATGCTATATGGGGCTGAGATATTTCGCTCACCAAGATAGTATAGGTAGTAACTGTCATGCTCCCGGAACCAATCACGAACCATCTGAGCGACATGGCAAGGAGCATTGTCTTCTTCGTACACACCATCACCACCAAGGTAAAAGTGAAACATGAAGAGATCACTGACGTTGTATAGCTAGCTATTAGAGTTCACAGTCGCATCCAATGAAAGATCATACAACGGAAAGATCCTCAGGCATGAACACTGCCACCGCCGGAATAAACTTGGCCAACAAGCTTGTCAGGGTGCTGTTTCTCAAGTGCCTCCTTGAGTATATTCCATTGTGATCGCTTTTTGCATTACGGGAAATCTGTCCTCACCGCCTTTTATATATCCATATACTCGATCGTGTCAGGTGCACTCTGTGATGTGCCAGGGCGGTTACACCATGATTCTGGGGTGATCATATTATTATGATACAACTTGTGTATATGATTTCATTTCTTTGAATCGAACTTGTCAGCAACATTGAATTGAATAAAGATCATATCTGATAACTGGATATCTGTTTTTACAGGTTTCAAAATAAAGTAATTTCTTATTTTTTGTATGAATGCGGTCGAATTCAACTGAACTATTTGTTATTTAAATAAATGTGTTTTTTGTAAACATTTCAAGCATTTAGTCGAACTTACTTAATTTCTAAAAGTCCCGTAAAATAATGCTGTATTGTCCTCCCAATGAATAATGGCCGGCGGAAGTTTGAACTGCGCAGCCCTTCCGGAAGCTGATCAAGTATGTTTTCCTGTCACAATGGATGACGTAGTCTGTTTTCACTGAGAAAGACATGTTGATAACGCCAAATTAAAACTTCTCTCGATATTTAGCGTTATTTCAATACCAGTTGCTAACAATAAGTATTTATATAAATAAATAAATATATATTATTTATAAATACAATGCTCTTTTGCAAAGTAAGAAGCGATTAGCACAATGGCGGCGTCCTTTCATTAAATCACACGGAAGTGCCTGACCAGACTAATCGATGATATATGCGCAGATCTCACAAAAACAGGGCGGCCATCATTCATTGGGAGGACAATAGTTCTACTGTGTTGTTGTTTAGCAAGAAATCATGGTAAGCATTTTTCTCCGTGAGATCACCGCAAAATAAATATATTTTTTTTGTTTTTGCAAGGCTATTCATTTCTTAGCACTATCTATCCCACAGTGCAGATATGTGGTATATAGTCTACTGTTTTCATTTTCAGAGATTTCAAATTCAAGATGTATATTTACGTAAAAAAATTATAGTTGAATTCTAGTGTATTAATAAAAGACGCACTAATTTTGAAGAGTTAAATTGTGTGTCAACTCAGACTGACATTATTAGTAGCAATAACTAATAGTGAAATCACAGCTTGTATCTCGCAGAAACCGACTGCTTTGACCTAAAGCTAGCATGTTCCTGATGTAAATTAAAAAACGAAATTCCAGGAAGAAAGACGTTATTTCTGACGGGTTTCCAGTGGAAGGATCTACGAGTGATAGGGAATTCAGGGATAAGTTTGAATTATAAAGACGGAGCTCATCGATGGCATAATAGACCCACTGATCGTGTGGCGCTCGAAAATGATGTTCGGAGCAAGTTGGAAGCAAGATGAAGAAACACCATCCGTGTTCTGTTAAATGAATGTTAATCGCATTTCATCTTATTCTGCTGAGCCATGTCATTCCCGATGTAAGGTCTGTGATTTAACCAATTAAGTTTACTAAATCACTTAAAGTTAAATATTGACTCAAGTTTCTTATTCCATTCGATTCATTCTATACATTAAGTTCCTCCTCTGCTACACATCAATAAATATCTACTGTGGTTTGGTTCAATAGTAGAAATTCAGACAATCAAGTGGATAAATAGGATATGAAAACGAATCCAATTCACAAATAAGATCTTCAGAAATAGCACAACTAACATGTGTAAATCCAAATTGAGTCTTTAAGTTTCTTTTTCTACTAGTATCATAATTTTTCTAGTAATTATCATTTGAAAACCTATTAATTTTTTAAAAAGGTTTACAGCTATTTTCCATGTATTAATAAACAGAAGCTGATCTTAATTAAAAGCTACTGAAAACGGTACTTTTTAATCTTAAGGTTTCTGTTATCAATTTTAAGGCTTGATTTTGGACTTATTGTAAATTATTAATCGTTTGGGCTGTAATAGTAATTTCATTGCAATAAGTAAGAATTGACTTTATATTTAGTTTACAAAATGTAATCAAAGAGTTCCTACTACACCCTCACTTCTATTCAGTAACTCTCTTAAGAATAGAATATCTCTCTTCTTTCTTAGCACAGATATTTTCAACTTGACAATTCCAATTCCAAAAAAGAGTCTATACACATCACCCAGGTGATTGAACGATTTGTCTGCTGTAAATTAGATCCTCGGAATTGAAAGTTAGGCACAAATTCTGTGTGGACACATTGTAAAAAATTGACAAGGTGTTTTAGCTAATTCGTTATCACATCATTCTCTTTGCACCGCCTCTCCAATTTGGAAAGCAGTATTCAAAATGTAATTCCATTTATCGTGTCTTTTATTCGAAACAATGGCACATGTAACGAGATCATCTGCTGGTAATGTAGAAAGGTCATTTGTCCCTCCGCTTGTAGTGCAAAAGATTAAGAACTCTCAATTCTTGCGTTGATATTGTGTTGGGCAGGTTGGCATAGTTGACGGAACAGACGCTTCAATACTAAAGGCTGGTTCATTATTTTTTGCTTTACTTAATTTCACATTTTTTTAATGAAAAATTGTTACATAATATTTAGATACGCTTCCAATTTAGAAACATTCGTTTTGGGGTAAAAATGTCGTTTACGGTACGGGGTGGTTTTTTTTTTCCGCGTTGGAAAATATGATCGTTTCCGAACTATTTTCAGGAACCGGAAGCGGAAGATGACGTCTGGTGTTTCAATTTCTAAGAGAACGACCGGAAGCGAATAAAGGAAAGCCACTTCTTGCTAAAAGGGGTCATCACCATTAGAACAAAAAAATATTTATGAAGCATCCGATTGAATAGTTTTTGTTACTCTGTAGCGAATAAATTGAAGTTTGAATAACATTGCAATAGGAATAGTCACATTAAATTATTATTATTAAAACAGGCGCTTTTGAGGTGCTTGAAGTGAAACTGAAACTATACAGAAATGATCTGAATGGCGCGCTTTAGAATTATAACAACGATTGTGGATCACGAAACAGAGAAAAATCATGGATGTAAGAGATGTGATTTATGTTTGTTGAACTAGGACTGCTGTGAGACGAATTGGGGATTCTGGAGATGGAATTGATCATGGTGAGAGGCTTCTGTAATAGGAGCAAAATAAGTATAATCTAATACGAAAGTTTATTCCATTAATAGCTCGATATCACTTATTGTTCTGTATTTTATATTTCATTAGTCAATAGCTAAATACGAGTTTTCTCCTTCGTTAACCAGTGCCTTTAGAAAAGTTGGATGCAGAAACCGTTGGTTTCAGAAGTCGAATCTGTTGATGGAAGATTAGTTATGGACGTTACTCAAGAGAAGCTAATCAAGTAAGTGAGTTCATGATTTATTAGCTAGGGATTTTCGAGAGTAATTGCATCAAGAATTATTGCGGAACATGACAGAACTTAGAAGAAATTACCTTCAGTGAAAAGTGCAACATTTAAAGTTAAAGGTTGAACAAGTTTATTAGTTTCACTCAAGGTGAAAAGCGATAGCCATTGGTAAATAGAATTAACTTTTTTAATTTCACATAGGGTGAAAAGCTACAGCAATTAGCAAATAGAATTGACCCTTTGAATTCACATAAGGTGAAAACCTATAGTGATTTGTAAACAGAACTGTGTATTATAGATTTACAAATGATAATAGAAGGATTAAAGCCTATTGAATTTTATTAGAACTGAATTTAGTTGATGAACCAATTTATGTAAACTTTTACAACTGTGTAACCCTAATTGGAACTTTAAAAAGAAAACAACAATACTGTTCTTCCAATAGGATTTTAAGAAGAATTACATAGTTGTAATATCGATATAGCATAGTAAATTATCTATTTTCTTGTAATGAAATTAATTTTCAATTATTATACTGAACATGTGCACAACGAATGAATGACTGTTTAAGAACAACCAAACGCTATGTGCGAAAGTGATCTGTTATTGTTTACGTTTGATTGTTAAGATACCAAAGACTTTAACATACACGTTCAGTAATTGTGTTGTGTGCTTCTTACAGACAGTTCGTTTTCCGTGTTAGGCGAGAGACGACTCGAAAAGGGCGAATTCCAGTCCAGAAAATGATAAGGCCCAAGAAATCATTAAGTATTTTGAGTATTAATGCAATCAAAGAACATGGACATAATTGCATAATACGGAATGCTTCGATTATTGTGAGAAATAAGGATTTTACTTCTGAATGTTTATAAGATGCTAATTCTTTTATGAATATTTTGCAGGAAATATTTCGTTGCTAGGCAAGCAAAGTGAGAATGGAATTAGCGATCCAAAATGATGTTCTATTATCAGAAGTACCGTTTGTATATTTTAGGATTATCATCAAATACCATTAGGAACTTTGGAATTGATGAGGAGTTATATCTGGAATTATCTTAAGTCACATTTTTCCGTTTATATTTAAAGTTTCGGTCAATTCGTGGATTGATACAAGTCGTCAATGGGATAAAGATTAAAGACT
>JAFIDM010105175.1:13030-28649 GCA_023159025.1 Thereuonema tuberculata | reverse complement strand
AGACATTCATTCGTATATGTTGTTTGTATTCTGTTTTTTCTCTAGCAATAAGGCTGAAATTAAATCACATAGACTTATTCAGAAGAAGATAACAGTATTGTTGGTTTTGATTGCTGCGTGATATAAATACTGTTGTCAGTTAAAGATGGTTTTATGAAGATACACATCTATTGCCTTTTTTTTTGTTTGAATTTATTTTGAAATAATAGGATTAACAAATAGTTATTTTCCTTGGACTTGAATTTTCACACAGATAGTTGTTCTAATATTTTATTTTGTGTGTCTGTTTGATAATAACAATATGTCTGACAAATGTCGTTATTTAATGGCGAAAACTATATGAAATGGAAAATTGCCATCAGAATATCACTGCAAAGAGAGGGTTTATGGCTACTAGCCAACAGTCCTATCAGTGAAATTCAAGAGATGACAGATGCACATAAAAAACGGAAGATGTTAAGGAAAGTAGAAAGGGCAGTAGGAATTATCCCTACATGATTAGTAGATAAATTCCGATTTCTGATCAAAGAAACTGATGACCCCCAACTCTTATTAAATGAGTTAGATGAAAAATTCAATGATACAGACCATTTAAAAGTTTTTGACTTGAAAAGAGAGTTATACTGCTCAAGCAAAATGAATAGTGAAGATGATATCCTAGAGAAGATCATTATTGGCGCAGCTTAGCCGCAGCTGCTTTTGCGCCATAAAACACCAACCAACCAACCAACCAACCAAGATCATTAAATTAAAATTCATCATTGCAGAAATTGAGCAATGGGGTGGTCATGTAGATAATACAGAGCTTTGCTGGATCATTTTGTCTGGTTTGCCACAGGAATACAGATCCTGTGCTCAGAAGCTTTTGTTCTTACAAAAGACTGCTAATTTCAACTCTAGGTTTGGTTATTGATAATGTAATACTTTAAAAAAGAAGAATCACTAGTTAATTAGTGCCACAGTGTTACAACTGCTAATAAGGCTTCTAACTCTAATTTTAATAAAGAGAAAGAGATCCGCAAATGCGACAAAGCCCGGACATTTTGCCAGGTTTTGTAGAAGTAGAAAAAGTAAAGAAAAGGATAAAAAGGATAAAACCAAAGGTAAAAAAAGGTGTGAATAACAAATCGTTATTTGGATTTATGAGCTGCTATGAAATGAAAGATTCAACAGTCATCCTGAATCTATGTGGTATTTGGACAGCGGATGTACGAATCAGACAATTTATGCTACAATAAAGATTCGATCTCTAATTATGAGATCCTAGTCGAGCCTATTAGGATATATAGCTCAAATGATACATACACTGAAGCTATTGGAAAAGAAACTGTTGTATTGAAATCCCACCTGCCTCATGAAAAACATAAGATAGTGACTCTTAAAACACCTATCATATTCCTGAAATGAAAATTAGTATTGTATCAGCTGGAGTATTGGCAAGTTTGGGTTATAAAGGAGAAATATGTTGTACATAATCAACAGAAGCAAATCTGTTTTATAGGGATTATGAAGAATAATTTGTATATTGTAAATTGTAATCCATTAGTCAAATTCTAGCACAGTAATTTCAATGAAGTTATACATGATCCGTGTAAGTTATGGCACCAAAGGTTAGGGCACATTTCCCTAAAAAATTGTGTATTATTAAGTCTAAGAAACTACTCAGAGGGTTAGAACATCTTGATATTCCTGAGAATAAATATATGTTCTGTGACAGCTGTAAAAATAAAGTTAACAGATATTCCACATAAAAGTCTCAGAGGGATACGAACACATAAAATACTAGAGCTAGTATATTCTGATATATGTGGACCTATTCGTATAAATAATACAGGTGATGAACACTACATCTTGACCTTCATAGATAACTTTTCTAGAAGGAGCTTTATCTATCTATTAAAAAGCAAGGAAGATGTATATGAGAAAATACAAAACTTTATTGAATTTGCTGAAAGATCTACGGGTAATTCACTTAAACATGTACTGACTGATCAAGGAACAGAATTTTGTAACACCAGTGTTCTAGACTATCTTAGGAAAAAAAGGAATTCAGTTTCAGCACTCATCTTCGTATCAGCCCCAGCAGAATGGTGTAGCTGAATGATTTAATTGTATGTTGCTTGATAATGCTAGAACTATCTAATTGGAGTCGAAACTATCTATCCGTTTCTGGCTCTACTCAGTTTTAACTGCAAACTATACATTGAATCGAACGCCTCACAGTAGTTCAATGAAATACCAGTTTCTAGATGGTTTAATCATAAATATTCTCCAAGTATTAGACACCTCAAGAAATTTGGAAGTACAGCTTACATCAAAGTACCTAAGCAACAGATTAAAAACAAATTTAGCAGTAGAACCAAAAAAGTATTGTGATAGGATACTATGTTACCACACGAGAGTACTATATTTATGATGTTACATCAAATAAAATCATCGAAACTCATAATGCCCACATCAATGAGAATAAGAGAGGAAGTGACTTGCTAAATACCGAAAACATCAATCCTGATGAGTATGAAAGCCTTTTTACAGAGCAAAGTAGTCCTAAAGAAAGTGAAGACGAATCTTCTGACATACAAGATTACGAATCTGAGGAAGAAGAAAGAGGTACTCGAGAAACAGGTGATCAGTGGCAAATTAATTCTCGAAGCTCAAACAGTTCTGAAAACAATGACTCTGAAGAAGAAGAGTATATGTCCCTCCGCAGAAGAACAATTGTAAAACCTAGAAGAATAAAAGCCAACATTACCCATACTTATGTTGAACCCAAAACTTTCTCTGAAGCTGTGAATGGAAATGATCGAGACAAATGGCAGAAATCGATAATTGAAGAATTAAAAAGCATAACGGACCACCATACGTGGATTGAAACACAAATCCCGAATTATGTGGCACCACTTTCGACAAAATGGATATTTAAGCTTAAGAGGAATTCTAAGGGGAAAGTAGTTTAAGTATAAGAGCAGATTGGTTGTAAATGGTTTTCTCCAAAAATCTGGAGTGAATTATGAAAAAACATTTGCTCCAACCCCAAGCTTAAACATACTCAAGTTAATACTAGGATTAGCACTGAAGCATAAACTTCTGATTCACCAATGTGATGTTAAGAGTGCTTTCCTTAACGAAATGATAGACAATGATATCTATTTAGAAGTACCTGAATGTGTAACACTTAAGGACTCATATAATAATGGTGTAAACCTTATAAAATCTTTGTAAGGACTCAAACAAGCAGGGCGTAATTGGCATTCCACATTCAAAGCTGGAAAGATAAAGAAAGGTTTCAACCCGTTAAAGACCGAGCCATATATCTTCACCAAAGTATATGAAAAAGAAACATATATTCTTTTGGTCTACATTGATGACATTTTGATTATTGGAAGAAACAATAATATCATCAATAGTATTAAGGAAGATCTAAATTAATTATTTGGAATAAAAGATTTAGGAATCATCGATGAATATCTTGGGATGAAGATCAATCATCATATCAAAGATAATAGACTATCAATTAGTGAAGAGAACTTCACTCGTGAGCTCTGATGCCGCTTTCAAATGAAAGAAAGTAAAAGTGTTAACACCCCATGTTGAAGAAACTGTGAAAGACTCTAGATGAACAAGAAGAATTTGAAATTTTAGATAAAGAAAATCATCTAAAGTACCGAAATATACTTGGTAGCTAGACGTTCCTAAGCAATTGCAGCAGACCAGATATTATTTATGCTGTAAAGAGATGTTCTGAGAAAAGCAACAAACCTACGAAGACAGATTTAATTAAGGTTAAACGCATTCTCAGATATTTGAAGGGGACTATCAACTATAAATTAGTTTTTGAAGATAGTTCGGATGACCTGATAGCCTATGCAGACGCAAGCTTTGCAAACAGGCAAGGATGTAAGTCAACAAGTAGATATATAGTATTCTTGGGTGGATGTGCAATATCATGGCTTAGCAAGAAGCAACCAATAGTATCCCATTCTACACAGGAAGCAGAGCTTATTGCATGTTGTGAGTGCAGCCGTTACATCATGTTCTGTAAAAATATTTTTGAAGAGCTGAATTACAAGACACTTGCTAGTAAAACAACCTTAATGCATTGTGACAACCAGCCAACTATCAAAATGATAGAGGATATCTACAATCAAATGAAGAGCCGACACATAAATGTGAAGTATCATATTAAAAATATCATATAAGATCTTGTTGCACAGAAAGCTATTAGTTTAGTATATGTAGAAAGCCGTAACAACACAGCTGACGTGTTTACTAAAGGTCTCCCTTCAATTAAACATCAGGAGATGATACAATATCTAAAATTGGAAAGATAATTTAACAGTAAATTCCTATTGAGAGGGGGAATTGTTAGTCTGTAGTGAATAAATTCAAATTTGAATAACATTGCAATAGGAATAGTAACATTAAATTATTATTAATAAAACAAGCGTTTTAGAGGTGCTTGAAGTAAAACTGAAACTACACTGAAATGATCTGAATGGCGCGCTTTAGAATTATAACAACAACTGTGGATCACGAAACAAAGAAAGATCATGGATGTAAGATAAGTGATTTATGCTTGCTGAACTAGGCCTGCTGTGAGACGAGGGAATTCTGTAGATGGAATTGATCATGACGAGACGCTTCTATAACACAGGTATGCGATGAAAAAAATACAAGAGAATTGATAGCTGAACTTTAAGTATTTTTGGGTGCTGATATTAAAAAAAGTAATGAAAAATTTGCATCACGTCACATTATCTTAAAAAATTCAATTTAACTTGGATTTTTATGATAATTTACTATAAAAAATTTTTTTCAGCATTGAATTTCTTCCCTCCCTGCCTGACTAACATTCTATTGTGGTGAAACCTACATAATATCCCTCTGGGTATCTCCTATGACCCCGTCCTTCCCTCCAGTGGCGTCACTAGGGGGGTGCGGGGGGTGCGGACCGCACCGGATGACACCATCACAAGGGGTGACACCAAAATGCTTTTACAAGGTTTTCTTTTTTTTTTTTTGGTTGAACAGATATTTTACAAGCTACCGCACTGGGTGACACCAACCCTAGTGACGCCTCTGCCTCCCTCCCCGTCCCAATGTCTCTCTACCAATAGCGTCGCGCGAATCCTTACCTCAGATCTTTATCTTGGTTCGCTGACCTCGCAGGAACGAGAGTAAACGACTGTCACCTTCTATTTTTCTCGAGCTGGAAAGTTTTAAGTTCGTCTGAATTTTCTTTCATGTGTAGTGAAACTTAGAACATCCAGAAGTTCAAGCTCCGATACCGAATATAAGCCCTCTGGAGGCGATTCATTTCAGCCCTTCTCTCAGGTTGAACCTAATGATCTGACTAGAGATCTGGGCCTTTCGAAACAGGCAGCTGAGTTGTTGGGCTCCAGACTGAAAGAAAAAACTTATTGGCCAAAGGAACGTCTTTTTATTGGTACAGGAATCGAGAAAAGGAATTTGTTAAGTACTTTGAGGAAGAGGGGAACCTGGTTTATTGTTCTGATGTTCCCGGATTGATGAGGAAATTAATATCACCTAAGATAAACATGAATGGAGGCTGTTTATAAATTCATCGAAGAGGAGCCTTAAAGCAGTCCTTCTTCATCACGGAAGCCAGTATGTATCTGCACCAGTTGGACACTCGGAAAAAGAAGTTTGGATTGTGTGATAGAGCGTTGTAGAAATAAACCCTTACTCCTAAGACTTTACTCCTAGCATGGATTATCGAACTAAGATGTCAAGCGAAAATGTCCAAAAAAACGAATCAAGACAAACAGGTTTTAACAAAAAGTATATATTTTGTAAAAACCTTTTATATATAATTATATCTGTCCTTTAGTCACATGTATGTCGTATCACTATTTAACACATGAATGAACAAAGTCTTTTCTTGACACAGTCTTTACACGCATTGTACCCAACTAAGGGTTTAAGCGGCTGAGAACTTAAGGCTCTACTAAAAACGGGGAAAAAAGCCACCAATCCAGAAAAGAGGGCACGCAGAGAGAGGAGGAGGGACAGCAGGGAGGGACTGTTCACAAGGGGGCTAGAGTTACCCATGAACGACAAAACTACTCACCAGACATACATATAAGCACAGACACGAAACACTGATTCCCTCGCGATGGCCGCTGCGGGGCCATAGAGGATCGGGAGAGCCTCTGAAAACTTACCATGCCGGAACTTTGGAGAGATGAGTGGCCAGGAAAGCTGGGCGCTTCCCTGACTAGAGAAGCTGGGCACTTCCTTTCAAGATAATACCAGGGAGGCTGGGCACCTCCCTGCAGGACAATAAGGCCGCACAACGCCCGACTTATGTTCCCACGTGCAAATGGCGAAGGTCGGGCAGGTAGGACAGTTGAGCCATACCGTCTTATGATTATAGAAGTGGCATCGAGATAGTTCGCGAGGTAAGAAATCCGCTCTGTGACGCCTTCGGCTGGGTACCGAACTAGCCGCACTCATATGCAAAAGCCTCTCGGGTTGTGGGAAAATTAGATGACAACTGGGGAATCTCTTTCTGAGAGAGGCATCTATTTCCCTTGTTACCGAGCCTCTTGGGCTCTGTACCGTCATTTCCGTGTCCGAGAATAGTCAATCATCATCGTGAAACCACTATAAGTAAGGGGAGATGTTTTGGTAACCTGTTGGCCAGGAACCGGGGCTCTCTCACCCACGCAAATTTTCGTGCTTTGGCCGGTGCACGTCCTTATAAACGTACTCCGTTGCCCGCCCAGCGCCAAACGTGGAGGCAGCACGGACTCTTTGGTTACTGTGTACCTTTGTATAATAAAAGTCTTTTGTCTTTAACCTTGCACTTGTAACTTCTTTAATTAATCCTAGATTCCTCGATGTCTTCACGATAGGAAATATAATCTTCAGAATTTACCCCTCCGTGTTATCGTAATGAAAGATGTACTTACACTCGCTGATCTTGATTCATCGCTAACCTTGGATATCAACATTCAATGACTCTCTTCTAAATGGTCGATTAATGATGATTCGATGAATATCGATGTCTTCCACTTTCGAATGTTATCGGAGTTAAATTTGCGACTTTTATCCTGTCTTAAATGGATTCATGCAAATTATACTTATCATTTCTGGTATAATATCTTTCAGTAGTCATCGTACGTATTTACGTTCAGTATTAGGAATTCTCTCATAACTCAATTCCTAAATGTTTCCGAAGGAAAGATCCTGAGAACATCCTTATTCATTTAGTATCCATTTTGTTCTCCAATCCATTTCTCACTGTTCATCGCGAGTTCATTGTTCAACAATGATCAAATCTATGCGTGTATATCTGCACGCTCACTGTCTGTTGACGATTCTTGCCATTACATTATATACGATTTAGTTGATAAGGCTTAGAATTGCTATCGTTTGATATATGTCTAGAAATAAACCAGGTATGTATTTCTAAATCAAACTCACAAAACTCCTTTCCAATTCACGACGAGTAAACTAATAAATTTATTCAACCTTTACGATCAGTGTCCATCACTTTCAGGCTTTTCACCATATCCTTTAACTTAGTTTGACTCACTGCTTTGGTCGACAAATCCGCACTGTTATTTTCGCTGCTCACATACTTGACTTCAATTTCCTTTTTATCTACATAATCTTTAATAATGTAGTATTTCAGTTTAATATGCTTGCTGCGCGTCGTCTCAAATTTGTTCTCTATCAGCTTAAGGGTGGGCTGATTGTCGCAGAACAATGTTACAGTTCCCTTCGCGAGTTTCGCAAAATCCATCTCGGATAATGTCCTCTTGAGGCTGATGACTCCACGCGCACATTCACTGCATGAAATCAGTTAACTTTACTGGGTGCTATGCGCTTCAGTGCTTTGTTTCTTGCTTTTCAATGAAACCAAGCTGTTACCTAAGAATATCACGCTTCCTGACGTTGATTTGCCCTTGGATCTATCACCAAAACTTGCATCGGAGTATGCCTTCAGCTTGTTTTCTCCCTTCGAAAATATTAATTTCATGTTTTCACTTCCGTGGAGATAGCGTAGAATCCTTTTAGCAATCTGCATGTCAAGAACAATAGGAGAGTTTAGGACTTAAGAGCATCGATTCACTGCATAAGTAATGTCGGGTCGGCTTCCATTACTTAAGTAATTGAGGCTTCCTATGATACTTCTGTACTTGAGGTGATCTTCCTTGCCTAATCTTTTACTCTTGTCTTTCCTCTGTTGATTCAGATGTGATACTTCTATCATGGGTGTGCTCATGGGTTTGCAGTCACTCATTTGATATTTGACCAATAGATCTTGCATGAATTTCTTCTGTGAGATGCTAATTCTTCCTAGATGCATATCGTGCATGATGTTCATATCCAAATATTCTTTGACTCTCTTAGATCTTTGATCTTGAATAACTTGTTCAAAGTTCCTTTGATCTTTTCAACAACAGCGTCGGATCTACCCATAATCAGTATGTCATCTACATAGAATAATAAAGACATAAGTGTCGTTCTCTCCATTCTTGTAGGTAAAGATGCATGGTTCTGACCTGGTTACCATGAATCCATTCTTCGTTAGCTTGTTTCGTAGCGTCTCATACCAGTTTTGTCCTGCTTGCTTAAGACCATAAATTGACTTCAAAAGCTTAAGTCCGTTGCACTTTGGATCTTTTACAGTCACACCTTCTGGTATCTCTATATAGATGTCGTGGTCTATAGATGTCGTGGTCTATCAACCCGTTCAGGTATGCTCCCTTCACATCTCATTGATGTATACAATATCCGTTTTGTACAGCTAAGGCTAAAAACATCCGGATCGTAGTTAAGTTTGGTGTAGGCGAGTAAGTATTG
Source organism: Thereuonema tuberculata (assembly GCA_023159025.1). Taxonomy (NCBI): domain Eukaryota; kingdom Metazoa; phylum Arthropoda; class Chilopoda; order Scutigeromorpha; family Scutigeridae; genus Thereuonema; species Thereuonema tuberculata. The sequence continues at coordinate 19,814 of JAFIDM010105175.1, read as the reverse complement.
CCATAATTTACTCCCTTCCTTTGCATAAATCCGTTAATAACTAGACGACCTTTATACTTCGTGATGTTTCCCTTGCAATCCTTCTTGATTCGGAATATCCATTTCGTGGATAATGGGCTAACATAGTCAGGGACCTCTGATTCTAACCACGACTCGTGTTCTTCAAGGTTTTGCAACTCTTCCTTGATTGCATCTATCCATTTCAATCGACTTTTACCTTGGATAGCTTCCGTGTAATTCGATGGTGTGGGTTCGCATTCTTGCATATTTATCCTTATCTTCGGATTCAGCTTTACTTGTCTGCTTCGCAGTTTGAAGTAGTTCTTCTCTTCCTCTTCTTGTGATTCTTCATCTTCGGAATCAGCTACATTATGATCAGATTCCACTTCTGATATGCTTGAACTCTCTTTATCAGGCGTATCATCAACTGTTTCTTCCTTGTTTGATACTTCTTCATCCTCAGAAGAACTTGAATCTGACTCGTTGATTCTCTTTGTAAGCGGATCGAAATCGTAGGCTTCGCCTTCTTCGTTCTGCCCTTTATTGAGAAGATCGCTGCCTCGACGGTTCTCGTTTACTTGAACGTTTCTTGTCTCCACAATCTTGTCATCTTCGACATTGCATATAACATACCCTCTTGTGGAAGTCGAGTACCCGAGAAATATGCCTTGTTGTACCCTCGAGTCGAATTTATTCTTGACTTGTACCTTTGGCTTCTTCAAGTATGCCATACTTCCAAATTTCTTCATGTGCTTTACACATGGTGGTTCCTTATCTTGATACCAGCAAGATAACGGTATTCTGAAGTCGATACTCTGATGGGGTGTCCTGTTTAAAATATAGTTAGCACACTTGATTGCGTACGTCCAAAACTTGATAGGCAAATCTGCATCGATGAGTAGGCTACTTCTAATAACGACCTGTTGTATCTTTCTGCGATGCCATTCTGTTGAGGTTGGTATACAGAGGAGTGCTGGAATTTTATCTCTTTTTCTTTAAGAAAGTTTGTCACATTCTTGTTGACGTATTCCGTCCCTTGGTCTGAAAGTATATGTTTGATCTTGTATCCACTAGATCGTTCTGCGTAGGCTGTGAATGACTTAATCTTCTTAAATACAGCGTCCTTGCTTTCGATGATATCTACGAAGCTACGGCGAGTATAATCATCGACGAAAGTCAATATGTAAGCTTTCTTCCCATTCGATGTCTGCATAGGACCGCATAAATCCGTGTAGATATACTCCAGAGGATGAGATGATCTTATGCTTCTTATCCTTTTGTGACTAATGTTGGTCATTTTTCCTTTCTTACAGCTGTCGCAAAATGTATTATTTGCGTCTTTTGGGATGGTGATTCCCTCTAGTCCTCTTAATCAACCTGTTGACTGAACTATCTTCATCTTTTTAGGAGATATATGTCCCAGTCTGGCATGCCATAATAAATATTTATTATGCTTCACTTCGTTGAAGTAGCTGTTTGATCTAACATTGGTTGGAACGCATTTCACTTTATAAAAGTTGTTTGTCCGCGTACCTATCAGGAAAACTTCACCTGTTGGGTCTTTTACAACATGTCTATCGTTCCTAATTTGTTGATCGCATCCCCGTGCAACGAGTGTTCTTGCAGATATTAAATTGACGGATATTTTCGATACTTAGAATGTGTTCGTCAATTTACGTACTTGATGTCATCCTTCCAATAGATCGACCTTCAATAGAACATTGCCTTTCCCTAAAGCTTCGATTGGTTCATCTGAAACCCCGTAAATCAAGATAGGCTCTTCGAGTTTTTCAAAAGATTCAAACCACTTCTTATCGTTGCAAATGTGATTGCTGCAGGCACTGTCTATGAGCCATGTGCTCTTCTTCTGAGTTTCTTTCTTTTCCCAATACATGACAACGATTCCCGAAAAATGTTTTTTCACCTTATGTTTTTCTGGAATCTCCTTGGTGTCGTTGTCTTCAGATTTTGTTTTCTTCTTGCAATTTCACGCAATGTTGCCTTTTTTGCCGCAATTGTAACAGGTTCTCGTATCCTTCTTGGCTTTATACGTGGCCTTGGGTGGTGTTTTAACTTCTACCTTAAAGCTCTCACTTGTGCTTGCTTCTTCTGTTCTGATGTTGCTACGCTTCCGCTTATATTCCCGCAAAATGCTATCTATGACTTTTTCAGAGTTGTAGTTGTCACGTTCATGTGTTGACATGATGTTTTGCGCACAGGAGTCGTACTCCTTAGGAAGATCTGATAGCAGCAACCACTTGACTTCATGGTCAGGTATAGAACCACCCTTGGAAGTTATTTCCTTCACTAGAAGCTTAACCTTTAATATATGCTCTGGCAAGTTAGCATCGGACTGCAGTTTTGTCATTGTGAATAGATCTCGCTTGAGATCGGTGACCTTCAAATGATCGACCACATTGTATTTCCTTTCTATTTCCTTCAGCAATTGGTGAGGATCCTCAATTTCCTGAATTAGCATTCGGTACTTTTTTCCTAGGGATTCGTTAATTCTGCCTAGCGCCTTCTGTGCTTTATTCAGTAGCTTATGCTTAATTGGTGCATCCTCCATCTTTTTGATGTCGCTTAATGGTGTATTTGCAATATCCCATAGTCCATCTCGTTGCAGGTGAGTTCTAATATGCATCCTCCATGTTGCATAGTTTTCCCCGTCGAACTTAAGGATAATACCGGCCATTTTTCTTAACGACATTCTTCTTACTTTTACATACTGTACCAAATCTTAAGAATGGGTTGAACAAACAGAGTCTGTCTTCGTCTAAGCTGACTTTTAAAACTGTAAATCTTTGATACGTTTCTAATCTTTGCTACCTAGTTGAAACAGAACTTGTACCATAACATTTTGAGCGTTGCGCCAATAACCGTTGGGTCAATAACCATTTTCTTGGGTTAATCTTTATTGCGCAATAGTCTGAGTTCTATAATCCTTTTGTAGGGCGTTATTCTTTGTTGCAGGGCTAAATAACCTATTTGTGCGGTGCGCAGTGGAAATGCGTTGCTGGGCCCTATAATCTTTTTGTGATAGAGCGTTGTAGAAATAAACCCTTACTCCTAATACTCTACTCCTAGCATGGATTATCGAACTAAGATATCGAGCTAAAATGTCCAAAAAAACAAATCAAGACAAACAGGTTTTAACAAAAAAGTATATATTCTGTAAAAACCTTTTATATACAATTATATCTGTCCTTAAGTCACTTGTATGTCGTATCACTATTTAACGCATGAATGAACAAAGTCTTTTCTTGACAGCACGACTAACCCTTTTCTTGTACTATTAATTAAAGTCTCTTTGGTTACTGTGTACCTATCTATAATTAAAGTCTTTGGTCTTAAACCTTGCCCTTGTAACTTCTTTAATTAATCCTAGATTCCTCGATGTCTTCACGATGGGAAATATAATCTTCAGAATTTACCCCTCCTTGTTATCGTAATGAAAGATGTACTTACACTCGCTGATCTTGATTCATCGCTAACCTTGGATATCAACATTCAATGACTCTCTCTAAATGGTCGATTAATGATGATTCGATGAATCTCGATGTCTTCCACTTTCGAATGTTATTGGAGTTAAATTTGCGACTTTTATCCTGTCTTAAATGGATTCACGCAAATTATACTTATCATTCCTGGTATAATATCTTTCAGTAGTCATCGTACGTATTTACGTTCAGTATTAGGAATTCTCTCATAACTCAATTCCTAAATGTTTCCGAAGGAAAGATCCTGCGAACATCCTTATTCATTTAGTATCATTTTGTTCTCCAATCCATTTCTCACTGTTTATCGCGAGTTCATTGTTCAAAATGATCAAATCTATGCGTGTATATCTGCACGCTCACCGTCTGTTCACGATTCTTGCCATTACATTGCATACGATTTAGCTGATAAGGCTTAGAATTGCTATCGTTTGATATATGTCTAGAAATAAACCAGGTTTGTATTTCTAAATCAAACTCACAGGTTGCCTTCAAAGATGTCGTCAGTAACTTTCTGGGTAATTGCAAGGATCCTGACTGGAAAGCAATTCTTATGAATATGCTCGACAAATTCCAAGCGTTGGGTTGCTCCATGAGTGTCAAAATACATTTCCATCACTCACATGTGGACTTTTTCCCCGACAATTTAGGATCCGTCAGCGAAGAACAGGGCAAAAGGTTCCACCAAGACATCAAAGATATAGAGCGTAAATATCAAGGAAGGTGGGACAAGGACATGCTCGCCGACTACTGTTGGATGTTAACAGGAGATAGGCCTGAGATTGAACATAAAATACGAACGTCAAAAAGAAGTTTCCAAGGAAAAGAGTACTTAAATAAAAACTTTTTTTGTTTTGTTTTGTTTTGTTTTTGACTCAGTTTAAAATTTGTTTCAAACTTTTATGTACACATACATAATATTTGCTCCTCTTGGTCAATCGAGATATTTTATATAAATTACATTAATAAAAACAAATTAAAATAGTATGTTGGTGATTTTCTTCTAGAAACTGCACCATCATTTATAGAAACCTATAAAAATTAATCGATTGCTGAAAAATCAATTTGCATCAACAAGAATCGATTACAATATATTATTTTACGTAGATTTAAATGGATAAAAACCACTTTTACCAAATTGTTCGAGAGAATCACTTTATTAGCAAAAATATCGATATCGATTTGACAAAAAATCCTGACGTGATGGAAAAAAATGAAGGTCATTTTCGAAATCAGCACACGAAATAACATAAAAATCAGCAACAACTTCTCTTGTATTTTTCAAAAACTTTAATTTCGCAGGCCTGTGTAATAAGGGCAGGATAAGTGTAATCTAAGACGAAAGTTTACTCCATTAATAATTCAATATCACTTACTGTTCTGTAATTTGTGTTTTATTAGTCAAGGGATAAATACAAGTTTTCGTTAACTAGCCTTTAGAAAAGTTGGATAGAGAAACCGTTGGTTTCAAAAGTCGAATCCGTTGATGGAAGATTCGCCGCCATTTTACATTGCTTCCTGACTCAAGTAAAGGAATTCTTTGTGGACGATTTACAAACTGGAGCAAAGGTGTGTGCGATTAATGTTATGGACAAAACTCAAGAGAAGCTAATCAAGTAAGTGAGTTCATGATTTATTAGCTAGGGATTTTCGAGAGTAATTGCATCGAGAATTATTGCGGAACATGACAGAACTTAAAAGAAATTACCTTCAGTGATAAGTGCAACATTTAAAGTTGAAGTTTGAACAAATTTATTAGTTTCACTCAAGATGAAAAGCGATAGCCATTGGTAAATAGAATTAACTTTTTTAATTTCACATAAGGCGAAAAGCTACAGCAATTAGCAAATAGAATTTACCTTTTGAATTCACATAAGGTAAAAGCAATAGTGATTTGTAAATAGAACTGTGTATTATAGATTTACAAATGATAATAGAAGGATTAAAGCCTATTGAATTTTATTAGAACTGAATTTAGTTGATGAACCAATTTATATGAACTTTCACAACTATGTAACCCTAATTGGAACTTTAAGAAGAAAACAACAACACTGTTCTTCCAATAGGATTTTAAGAAAAATTACACAGTTGTAATATCGATATAGCGATAGTAAATTATCTATTAATGTTATAAAACAGTTTCATGACTCTTGCCATTTTTTTTAATTCTGAAATTCACCACTTATTAACTTTGCTGCTAAGTTATGTAATGTTTAGTAACTAGCTTTGGCTGTTGCTGTAAATTTAGATGCTATGCTCTTAGATGAGTTATATATATCTTTATTTTTTTTTCAGTTTTGTACTCGTTAGTATAGCCCAAAAAACATGGTTCCGCTTACCTTTGATGCGCACCATTTACTGCCAATGATATTTGTTTTAGCTCTAGTATAAGGATCTTTGAAATACACTCATTAACAAAAAAAAACGACGAACCTAGAAGGAGTTGTCCGATTGTAATGGAATTTCGTAGGCACAGACATTTGGACCGCCTATGCAATGATTAAACTTTGGTGTCCAATGAATGAATAGCGAGAGCTACAGCGCATCGGAACTGCGCACTCAGCAGGTGTATAAAAGAAGCGATTCTCAATCTGATGGTCAAAATTTCTGTTGCAATGCGAGTTAAGCTACCTTTCAACGACTGAAAAAATGCCTCGCCGCAGGATTCGAGCGCATTATGTGCAACTATCAGAGTTTGAAAGAGGTCGGATACTGCTCTCTTTCCTCTCGGGGGCCGCCATTATATTCTGTCGGGGGGGATGCTGAGACCTTCCGTTCCCATCGTCGCCTCTGGCGCACCACTCTTTGCTGGGGCACCGGCTCTTTTGTTCCTCCTGTTGAGAGCATTTCTAGAGCAGTTTACAACAGGGGAAGGACGGTAAAGAAACTTTTAGTTCCCGAAACAATGGACGATATGGCAAGATGGAGGTTGCGTAATTTTAGGTGAAAGTTTCACGACTCTCTTTCAAAGTCGTTAAGCCATTGTATAAGATTTCTTGGTGCCGAGTTGGTGGGAACTTGCAGACTTACAGACGCCAGGACTGGGAAATGACGAGAGAGAAATATGAAAGTTAGGAATGATCAGAAAAGAAAAAGGAAAATGTGATAAGAAAATGTTGTCAAGAAAGAAAGATGGAAAGGGGTATGAGCGGAGCGCGGGGCACGAATATGTTCGTGACAACACATTAAAAAGATTGAGATCCAGTGTTTTTCTAAGTGACATTTCACGATAGCTATTTCACGCTCTGTAGAGATCAGCAGGTGAGAATAAGTCACCAGCAAACCAA
>JAFIDM010105175.1:0-13020 GCA_023159025.1 Thereuonema tuberculata | reverse complement strand
TAAGTGACATTTAAGGATATCTATTTCACGCTCTGTAGAGATCATCAGGTGAGAATAAGTCACCAGCAAACCAATAAGGTCTCAATACGGTGGTGGATACAGTCTTAGTTGAAAGGAATATGGTACCTCCAAAAAATAAACAAAAAAGAAAAATTACTTTTTAAAAATTAAATGTGCTGCACCCCGGTAGCCTCAATTAAATAAATCGCCTAAAAAATGTTATTATTTAGATGTTTGAGACCCAGTTTTTTATTGGGTGACCACTGAGGATAACTATTTCACGCTCATTAGCTATATTTTATTTTTGCTAAGAGCCATTTGGAAGCTATTGTGATAGCGGTCAAAACAGATAACTATTGCCTTTGTCCTGTCCATCCGTGTCTGTCAACTTCTAACAACTGCCGACGGAAGGTCGGTAAACGGATTGACAAATAAATTTCTTAATGTGTACAGTGGTCCAAACAACAAAAGAATAAGATATTTACAGGGACGAACGCCCTCGGATGTTCTTGATATTTGGCATTGTTTTTATTGTATTTCCTTTATTAGCCTAAATATTAAAAATGCAACCATCTCATTTCATTTGTCAGCTATAACTTGATGCTTAAGTTCTCGGGCTCATATACTGAGTGTTATTGGTTCGTTTATTTACTGGGTTCTTTATTTTCCTATTAATCTTTTACTCTCAATGCTCGCGGTTTTCTTTTCTAATTTTCCTAACGCCCCCAACATTTTTTTTTCCATTTTTACCTAAGATAAAAGTAAAGTTTTTGCAGGTTAAACACTTGATTAGCAGAGATAGAAGGAGGAACGGAAGGTGGACCATGAATGGACATAACAGTAGAGGATGATTCAAAACAAAGATGGTTATAAGTTGCAATTTTACAATGTAGATATATGATATCCGCGACCTAAAGTACAGTAGAACAAATATAATTTCGTATAAAACTTATGTTACAATTGATTCAAGATGAAACTAAAATCAAAATTGCAACCAATCTTTAAAAATATCATAAAATGAAGGGATGAAGGGATCAAGCGTATCGTAGCAAGAAACATAACTAAGAGGATTAAAAAAAAAATATAAAGGAATTCAATTCTTCTATTTCTCCTTTTTGTTGCATAAGCAGAAGCATTATAGGCTTCCAATGTTTTAAAATAAAAATAGGAAATAGAGCCTGACATCAAAAACATCAGAACTGAAGATAACGAAGAATAACAATGAAAAGCTATTAATGAAACAACTGATAAAAAGAGAAAAGATGAAAATAAATGGTTTAAATGTTGCAGCAGGAAATAGAGCAGAGTGAGACCAAAACGAAAAGAATATCTGTCAGGGTACAGAAATCAAAATTTACAAACAGAATAAATTGGAATAAATATCATGTGAATGTGATGCACTCACACAAAAATCGGAGTTGATTAGTTATGAATTCGCTGTCAGACAAAAACAAAATCAAAGAAAATTGAAATGAGATGATAAGAAGCTCAGATCAAGACATTGTATAATATTATCGTGGATTTATCAGCATTAATACTGTTGGTTACATGTTGTCTTGATAAATAGCTAAATCAAAAAATTTCCACAGAATCAAGCATATTCAAAAACAGTAACTTTGTGGATGGAATCCAAATTTAGAAAACACTCTTTTCTTTTCGCCTACGATTTTTAGAATAAAAGATTGAAAGTTTTTGTTAAAAAAAACAAAAACTTTTTTTTATATTTTTTTATTTTTGTTCAAGATATTTCCATTTGAAAACCAAGACTTTTATGTTTTTGAAGTGTCATTCAAGTCAATTATTACAGTTGCAAAGATATAATACGTTAATTCTTAATAAACATCATTGCACAATATAAATGTTTTAAATCTGCATATTAAAAATTAATAATATAAAAATCTAAATGGTTTTGATCTTTCCTTGTTACTTTCTATTGAAACTGGGATAAATTTCATTATATTTTAAAATATTCACCATAAACAATACAAAACAAGCTTTAACAACATTTACTGATAGACTGATTACAAAGAATCTAACAATAAAATTAATAATTTTACAAAATTAAAATTATTGTTTTAAGACTTAGCTACAGAAATAAAAGATAGTAAAAATACTCACTTGCACTTTAGTTCCTTCTTAAGTATTTCTTCAAGACATTTAGTGAAACACTGAGCAGCCTCTTTAGAATCACTGCATTTTCTACTGAAGTGGTTTAGGTATATTTTCTTTAAGAAATACAAAATGAACGTATAAGAACTTATATTTAAGAAGTGTCAAAATTATATAATTATAAAAAAAAGTAGTTAAAAGATTTTGAATTGCAGATATTCATGTTATTCATTTTTAGTTATCATTTGGAAAAGCTTTTTCGTCAAGATTAATAAAATTCTTATTCTATTTATTTTCTTTTAAGTTTGCTTATGATTATATACGTCTTTGATTTTATTAATTTTTACTTCCCTTCCTGCTTAAGTGACTCCTTTGATTCTGTACCTTTCACCCTAATGAAGGATCAAGTTGTTGTTCACATTAAATTTATTAATAAACCATAAGGTTTTACTTAATAATAAAATCCCAAACAAACTACTATTAAAATTCATATCTATTAAAAACGATCAGCTCATTGTTTAATCGGAAATTGCTTGAGAACTTTCTATAGGACTTGTTTAATGCAAATGTCTTTATACTGCAGATTGACGGATTATATGTGACTAATGAAGTGCAGGACGGAAGTTTGGCTTGTGGACCCTGTAGATGGAAAAAATAATGACCAATGAACAAAAACGGAGGGGAGGAGCCACTCTGACTCTAATCAGAAGCCTGACGACATCTCCTGGTGGAGATCAACCAAACTTCAAGTCAGCTGATGGGCAACCACGTTGAGAAGTGTTTGCAAACATTGGATGGCTGCCGACCATTTATATGTTTGTAAAGAGACTGGAAGATCGCATATGGTCACATTGGTAGGTCACTTAATATCACAAGTTAAATGATGGGATAACAAATATGTACAACTTCTTCAACAAAGCTACATTCGTCAAACTCATCCCGCCTATTCAGGGGCTTTTCCACTTGCATGTGTTCCAATATAATGGTTGTTGTTACCAATAAATGAAGGATTTGTTTTGTAACGAATGCTGTTTGCTCTACGTGCTAGTGCTTTTATCCTCTCATCTCCTTTCCTTCTGTATAATGTTACTACAGCGATTCTCAACCTGTGGGGCGCGCCCCCCTAGGGGGGCGCGATAAAACTAAATGGGGGCGCGAGTATATCGAGAAAAAATATTATTAAAAAACTAGGTTTGGAGTTTTTTTTTTTGGTTGAACAGCTAGGTTTGGAGGGTTTTTCTTTTCTGGTTGAACAGATTCAATTTATTTGCGTCCTCCTTTTCAGTTTAAAAAAAATTTATTGTAGGGGGGGGCGATTAAAGTTGTGATTGAAAATTAGGTAGCAAGTACTAAAAGGTTGAGAAACACAGTATTACTATAAAATATCTTTACTTTTCTGTATGATTATTTTCTAATTCTATATCTTAACTAGAACTAATGCCGCTATTAATATGGTTCCGTGCCTTGACTCCCAACAATTGTCGCTTAAGAAACTTTTGTACCCCGTTTTAACGATTTCGGGAATGGCTCGAAAAAGCTTCTCAAAAAAAGTCCACAAAGGCAATTAGGCCCTGAAGCCTATTGTCTACCTGTATAAAGCCTTCCTCCAACTTTCGCCCTTTGTTAAGTGCATCGATAATTTTCTATCAACGGGGAAAATCAAAGGAACTGTCGCCAAACAAACTGAGGTATGCCACCCCTCCTTACGATTATACACAACGGTCCCCAAGAAAAAGAAAAAGTGTTGCTGAGGAGGTGAGGTGCACGGCAGGCGATCAGGCTCTTGTGGTCAATCACTGAAAAGCACTGCCCGCCTCCAACTTGCCGACGACTAGTCCTCGAACGGATGCAGATGACAGCATGCGGATGACTTCTGCAGAATGTAATACCGATAGCAGCTACCGTATCCGCTTTCAGTGTCTTCATTTTGCCTGTTTCCCCCGATTGAAGTCGGCGAATCCCTCGATTCTGTGCTGAGATACGCAGGCTGCGCCATTACGAAAGAGTCCACTAAACGGCTTCGCAAGTACCCGACCGTCATTAACCTCTCGCCGCCTGACCATCAACCGCCGGACTGCTGGAAAGCAACGGCTCCCAGTGATCCTCATAGGGTTCCCCATAGCGCCCGAATCCTGAATCTTCCCGTCCGGATGAGCCCACTGGAATCATAGATGCTACCGGATCTCCCCTCGATGACCCGACTACAAAAGTTCAGCGCACCTACTGGCTGTCCCCACTCCGACATACAGCATTCTCCTAGCTCCCGAGTCCCGGACAGTTTGAACGGACTCTATGACCGATTGTATATAGCACTTGTAACTATTAATCTATTCTTATCATTTAATAAAAGCTTTTCTTGCAAATCTTTCTCTGTCTTAGCCTCACTATTCTTTAACCAAACGGCAAGGGCCAGTGGTGAATTTCCAGTCGGTTGGCTATCTTTTCAAGGCACCTCCCATTTTCCCGTCCAATCTCCCCCCCCCCCCCTCCCTAGCTCTGCCTTTAATCCCGTGATCGCGGCTTGCTTGGGAATACATTAGATTCGCGTGCACCTAGAGACAACGCATAACAGTTCATCAATCTCTCTGCATCAACTATCATCTCCGAATAGTTATGATGTATGTTGAAAATCTGCCTTCATGACACTCGATGTTCGCAGGATTCACTGCCCTTTCTAATTTCGATATGTTGGTGATTTGTTATTCTAGTAACGATGTAAATCAATTTTGAATATGTTTGCTGCCGTTCATCCTGCCATTCAATTCAGTATGGAGAAGTCAAAGGACGACTCAATTTCTTTTCTAGATGCTCTCATTACAGATGAAGCATCTTGTTCCACACGGAGGCTTATAGAAAAAGAGCACTTGCAGGTATTACTCTTAATTACGAATCATTCTGCTCTCTATTCTTCATGACAAACGTTATAATGATGGCCCTCCCAACTATTTCAAAAATCTTTAAAAAAATTATAATATTTCGGTGACCTCACTCAATTGACTTTGATAAACCTACTGTCAGAGGTAAACTCAATTTTTACGTAAATGCTGTCACGTTGTGGAATAGGCAACATGAGAAGAGAAAAATCTTGTTATCTAAGGGAATATATTTTCGAATTTTATTAATTGTATCGTTGTAATTATGTATTTGAATTTTGTATTTAATAATGTCTTGTATTGTACATTCTGATCTTAAACATATTGCCGATAAGCGAAAACAAATACACTTTGATCTTGGCCATATGGCCCAGAAGCGAAAACAAATACACTTTGATCTTAGCCATACGGCCCAGAAGCGAAAACAAATACATTTTGATCTGAGCCAAAAGGCCGAGAAGCATGTGTGTTATTAATGTGATATTTCATAGTTAAATATTATTTTAATGGTTTGAACTAATTTAGAAAACAATATGTGCGAAAGAAAGAAGAAAACTTTGCAAAAACAGTTGTGATTTCGGTTGGCGGATCACGTGATTTATCTGTGGGTTTCGTTTTCTCGCGGGAAAGGAGTAAGAGATCGAAATACACACTGGCGGAAAGAATCAGATCAGGTGATGAAAATGAAACAATCGGATTGGCTAATACAAAGTGAAGCTTATGTTTTTGGCGCGAAAGCGAAAAGGAGATCTGACGGGATCTTAACAGAGGAACAGAAGGTGGGGAGGCAGTCGTCCGGATACAGACGCTGATCAGCTGGCGACCCGCCGAAACAGGGCCAAGGAAGGATGCAAACAAGTTGGAGTTTGTGCCGGACGAACATGATAAGGCAAAGTGTTGCTGTGATGGAGAGGAACTGTAAGTAAAAACTTTATTCTTTAAAAACGGCAAATCAGCAACGTGTGGCAGTACAAGACTCGCGTCACGAGTGTAACAAGATCAAGATAGAACAGAACTATGACGAAAGCTTAAATCAATTGCAGTTAACTGATCTTAATGCCAACACCTGTGACCGTGCTTGTGAGAACTGACGTCAAAGGGCACAGGACTTCTACTGAGAAGGCCGAAATTCGTTCGATTCATGAGGCGAAGCGAATCCGTGACCGTAAAATCCGATCTGATGCGAGCAATGCAATTTCTGCCTGAATGGTTAATATAACATTCGAAAAACCTTCTCACCCTGGTGAAAAAGCCATTAATGTTAACATTAACATCAAAATATACTGAACTATAATGGGTTTGGAAATGTTCATACCGTTTCAGTGAAACAAGAAGCGAAAGAAAAAAGTCGTATTTAATGAACTCATAATTCAAATGAATGCGGGAAAATTATAGTTTAGGAAATATAATAACCTAAAATCATCAGTGTTTTCAGAATATTAAATTGTGTTGTTATAGTAGTGAGTTATCATTACCAGTAAATGAAGTGAAGAGATAAATAATCGCCAACCTTTAGTTTTGATAAAAAAGTTACCAGAGACCGTTTTATCTGTATTTGTACACTCATTAACAAATAAAACGATAACCTAGAAGGAGTTGTCCGATAGAGAAAAAAATTGGTGAAGAGGAAGATTATGTACAGAAAACGAAATGATTAAAATTTCAGACAAATTGAATGATTTATTTCAGAGTTACAAAGTGACGAGCTCAATAAAGTGTTGACCCACCTCTACCCTGAATGCAAGCTGCCACACGACGTGGCATAGAGTGATAAAGCTCCCTGATGGTCTCCTGCGATATTTCTTGCCAAATTTGCTCCAATTGTCGGGCTAGGTCATCCACCTTCCCTGGTGAATGCAGTCGCCTTTCCATCATATCCCAGACATACTCGATTGGAGAGAGATCTGGGGATCTGGCTGCCCAAGGAAGTGTTTCACAATCTGCAAGACAGGTCATAACAACACGTGCCGTATGTGGTCTGGCATTATCTTGCTGAAAAATAAGGCCAGGGTACAGCAAAAGGAAGGATAGCCAAACGGGTCTCAGAATGTCGTCGACGTACCGCTGTGCTGTAAGTGTGCCGCTAAAGACGACCAAAGGGGTCCGGCTATCGAGGGAAATGGCACCCCAGACCATAACTCCTGGTTGAGGGCCTGTGTGACGTGCAATAGTGAAAGCAGGATCGGCACGCTACCCTGGGCGTCTCCAGACAAATCTGCGACGATCGTCAGGACAAAGTTGGAATCGGGATTCGTCGCTAAACACTATACGTCCCCAGTATACGTCAGCATCATTCCAACCGGATCGAGCCAAGCACCACTGAAATCTGGTCCGACGGTGTGCAGACATGAGTGGCAGGTGGCATAGTGGTCGGTACGAGCATAGATGTCGCTCTCTCAGCCGTCTGTGAATGGTCATGGTGGACACTTGTGTGCGGGTAGCACGTCTGATGGTTGATAACGATGATTCAGGCGCTGTGACAGCTGATCTGACAATCACTCTATCCTCCCGCTCTGCTGTGGCCCTAGGTCGATCGCTACCTTCATGATGCTGAAATCTGCCATTGTCCACCCATTCCTGCCAGCATCTTCTAATCGCCGCATCACTTCGACCCATATGATCAGCGATTCTCCGATTTGCCCAACCTGTCTCTTTCAATCCAATGATACGACCTCTTTCAAACTCTGACAGTTGCACGTAATGAGCTCGAATCCTGCGGCGAAGCATTTTTTCACTTGTAGAAAGGTATCCTAACTCGCATTGCAACATAAATTTTGACCATCAGATTGAGAATCGCTTCTTATATTCACCTGCTGAGTGAGGAGTTCCGATGCGCTGTAGCTCTCGCTCTTCATTCATTGGACACCAAAGTTTAATCATTTGCATGGGCGGTCCAAATATCTTTGCATACGAAATTTCATTACAATTGGACAACTCCTTCTAGGTGAGTCGTTGTTTTTGTTAATGGGTGTAGTTAACTCTTGGATTAAGTTTTGGTTTTCTTTTAATTATCATAAAAAGATTGTTTATTTTTAATCTGAGGTTAGATCTCATGTGTGAGTGGCTGGTCACAATTCTCAATCATTTAACCTTATTATTATTAATGTTAATTTTATATTGGTAATTAAAAAAAAATTGTTCTTGAACTTATTTAGAATTATTATTGAATTGTTAGAGAGATAATTATTTTCTTCGATGTTTGACTTTTAGAGGGAGCCAAGAGTTAACGAATTAAGAGAACAAGATTTCAGCTGCTGATAAAGGGGTAGACTTTGTTAGAGATTTACTGTGGGTTTATTTTAATATGTCATTATGAAGTATTGAAGAGGCATTTTCTTGTTTCTTGTTTTTGCTTTGGTGCTGAAGTAGGCAAACGGCGATACGTGAAGTTCTCTTGTCAGGAAATGTTTTGGTGGGAAAACCTTGGGTCTAGCAGAACGCCATTTTTAACCAATGACAGTTAAATAACTTCTACGGAATAGGTTGTAAGTATAGGTTTGGTCCACGGAATTAATTTTGATCATTCAATAGACTCTGGGAACAGAGATAAGGTAATTCTTATCTTGTTGTATCTGATGATGGGGGCACCCTTCACCTACCCCGTGACAATGCTTGGAGTCTTTGTTTATTGTTTCGACTGCCGCAATTTACAATGTTTCTCTTTTAGGTAAAACATTTACCAATATGGATTTCTGATGCAATTGATTAGGTTTCTTCGGGTTGGATACATATTTGTTCTCAGCAGAACTTGTCATAAGAGATCTACCAATGTGACCGCATGCGATCTTCGAGTCTGTTTACAATATCTACATTGACGGCAGCCTTCCAATGATTATTAACAGTTTGACGTCGTTACCTCTCAGCGGTCTTGAAGTTTGATAGATCTGCACGAGGATGTGTCATCAGACTCTCCACTGTCTTCGGATTGTTTTTTTCTCTTCTACAGTGTCCGCGCTGCATTTCATTGGTCCTCGTTCATGTATAATCCTTCAATCTGTAGTGTAAAGAATTTCCCATTAAAAAAGTCCTGTCACGGATTGAAATGGCGTGCAGCGTCAAAAACTTTTTTTTTTAATATTTGTAATTTTATGCTTGTGTTGGCTTTTCAGCGACTCTACGAAATTTAAATTTTGTTGAAATAATTTTGTTGTCTCATCTTTTGTTCTTAAGACTTTCTGTTCCTTCTTCTCCCAATTGAACAATATACTGTAATTTGCTTGGCCGTGCTCTTAGATCTACGTCAGCAAAATAGTGATTCTTAACTTTTTTTTATCTTATATTTTCAGATTTATTTCCAAGAGAAGATAATTTACTGCTTAGCCAGACGATAGAGACTGGTCACGTGATTTACTGGTCGCTGCTTCCTCTTTCTCGGCGTGAGAATAATGGAGATCAGTATGTGCCGACAAGAACAGAAACAAACGACATATAAAGGAGAGATGCATAAAGTGAAAAATTACTGTACAAAATTCAGTTTAAAGTTAATGCGAGACTAAAATACACACACACAAAATAAGAAACACATGTATAACAAACTTTAAGAATGTAATTCACCCCTACGGCTTGATCCATTATTTTGGCAGTGTGCCAAAGCCCGTCTTTATCGCTTGGGCAAGCATACTGTTCTGTT
This sequence comes from Thereuonema tuberculata, assembly GCA_023159025.1. Taxonomy (NCBI): domain Eukaryota; kingdom Metazoa; phylum Arthropoda; class Chilopoda; order Scutigeromorpha; family Scutigeridae; genus Thereuonema; species Thereuonema tuberculata. Next base: position 3,408 of record JAFIDM010105175.1, on the reverse strand, counting down.
TCTTCCAAAATAGTGTGTAATTCAATTTCATTATCGGCGGTTTGTTTTGCTACAAAAAGACAAATCATTCCCAAAACATCCTCTCATTTTATAGTAACATTCCAATTGTAATCGAGGAAATCAACAAAAGTATAAAATATTGATGTTGAACAAATTACAAAGAAAAGCTTTTCTTTAAAGAAAGAAAAGTTAAATTTAAAAAAAAAAAAACCCTACCAGTGAGGATGTTTGTCATGCAGAACATTCGTATGATACTGATAATCATGATCGCAAGATGATGTGAAAGCTGCATTAAAATTCAATTACATGTTTTTTAGAACTGACAAAACCTTATTAAAAAAAGTATTTTAGTGAAATATAAAAGTTATTAAATAATCAATCCGTAGCATATAAACAATCGATTTTAAGTGATTTACTAAATGCTATTTAAAGCTTACAAAATATTTTTAAAATTAAATTCCAAGAAGTAAAAGTTAACATAGAATTAAATAATCTTTTCCTTCTTTCCAAAATATAAGAAAAAAAGAAGGAAATTTAGTGACAATAGATTTAACATGTGTTAACATAATAACATCACAACAAAAAACATAAAGGCACATAAATAAGAATTTACTGAGTTGTTTTTAATATTTTTCATACCAGGAAACCAAAATAGCTGTTCCAGTTTCCTAAACATCATCAGCTGAATTCACCCAGTATCTACAGCTCAGTGACCTCAAAACACAAAATAAAATTCAACAAAACAACGGTCCTCCTTATTAAAAATAACAATTTATAAATAGAGAATAAAAAAGGCTACTTAATTAATAACAAAATCCATCTAGCTGACGCCTTTCATTGGTCTTTTTATATTCTTAATGATGGTGGCTACTGTTTTTTCTATATGTCGTTTGAGAGCACTGAGCTGTAGATTCTGGGCGAATCCAGCTGACGATTGCTGGAATTAAAAATAGCTGTCTTGGATTCCCGGTATCAACTCAGTGAATCCTTATTTATGCGTGTTTATGTCTCTTATTCAGATGTTAAATTTAGAGTGAGTTTTTGAATTATTAATCTTTCTTTTAAAACAATCAAATATTCATTCTTTTAGTGTTTTTGTACGTAAATGGAGGCCAGCATATGAATTTTCTTTGTACTATTTCTATTTTTTTTTAATTTTGGAGGTGCCACATTCCTTTTCACTTATAAAGAAAACCTTTTTTTATATAAAGAAGTTATTAAAAAGATATTCAAAAATTAATGTTAATTTTTACGAACAAAATACGGGATCTCCTTAATTTTTTGAGGAATATTTGTTAAGATACCGCTACCTACTTTTTACTTTTCTGAACATAAGTTTTTACTAATTTCCAATAAATTACGAAATTAAAAGAAATGCCAAAATTATTCTTTTTCTTTCTCAACATAAAATACCCCAATAGATCACATTTCATTTTATTGGTTCACTACATTCTACTTAATTTGTTCAACACGTATCTTTAATACTGTAAATTTTTATTTTTTGCTCAAATCCAATAAAACTATTGTCGTCTGTCATTTCTTTAACATCTTGATCACAGTCTCCGGAACGGTATTTCAGATTCCACATTTATATCAAATCATTTTATTTTCATTAGATTCTTAACATGATCGACATTTCATCTAAAGTTGACTTTTAATTTTGGAATTAAATTAAAAAAAACTAACTGTTAGTTCCAGAAACTTATATTTAATTCCACTTTATCTGTAGCTTTGTTATCCCACTAGATATCACTAAGATTAGACAAATATAGAATCTATTAATTTTTAATGAATGTAGAAGATATAGAATCTATTAATTTTTAATGAATGTAGCATTTTATCATAAATGCAGCTCGGTCAAAAAGATTTAATAATCGAGTTTCTTTCGAGTAAGTAATAAGAGATCTCTGTTTTCGGCAAATTCACAATTTTCAAGTCTTAATATGATACTAAATCCAACATGTTGCACTACATGTTGCACTACATGTTATAAATGATATTGTTTGATATTCACGACGGTCTTCAATATCTAATTTAACACTTTTTTTTCTCAAAGTAGATTTGTTTTATCACTATTTTAAATGCATCATCTTGTTCTTCCATTCTTTAGCTACAAAAAACTATTTTTCAACTTAATCTCCCTTCAAGGCTATGGCCTCACGCCACCTAGATAGAGCTTGTATGCCTTGACGGTACCACTCTACTGGACTGTGCTTCAGCCAACCTCATACTGCGTCAATAAGTTGCTTTAGAGGTCCGAATAGTAGAAGATGATGCGACATCAGGACTGTAGGCTGGATGAGGGATAACAGTCCAGTGAATTTTGATATCTCCTCGCGGGCATACAGACTTGAGTGTTATCTGGCATTGCCGCGGAGCAGGAGAAGTTTGTTCAGGTCTTTGTGGCCCAGACTTTTCGGACCACAAAAAGTCTGGAATCCTTTCTTCAGTTTCTTAAGAGTCTTCCCAAAGGCTTCTGTATTTATTGTTGCTTGTTGCAACATTGCAGGAGTCGTAGCTATGTGCTGCCGGCCTGAGCCCGGTAGTTCAGCTTCCCTTTTCCTTCTTCTGAATACGATGACAGACAATTCGCCCAACGACTTACAGTGTTTTTATCAACTGCCTGGTTTCCAGAGACATTCTGTAAACGGTTGTGAATATTTGGCACGGTCTCCTGTTCCGCGAAAACAAATTCAATAACAACTCTTGGTTTGGAATGCATCTCATTCACAGACGCCATTTTGAACGTTACCTAAAATGCTGCTACATAGCAGACAATAATGAAACAATTCGAGAAAGGGTGGAAATATTTGAAGATTTTCAAATCAAAATATTATCAAAGAAAAAAAAATGTGTTGCATTTCTTACTGAACAACCCTTGTACAATGTCCTATCAATCCTCATCCCTAAATGCTTGTAAGACTAAGAAGTTGGTCCAGCCCTCAAGGGAATAACTTCACTGTAGTCCTTCCAAGTAAGAAATTGACAAAACGAACAATGATCATGATATATCTCTTTCAGTTCGTTGTTACGTGTTGATTTTAGGAGCATGCCAATCGAATGCTTTCCCAAAGCAAACCATGATAACGGGACTGAGGGTGAGAGAAGAAGCTGGTGAGGGGACAGGTCAGGAAGAGGGAGCAGCAGTGGAAAGCTTGAAAATCGGCAGAAATTCAACAGTGGCCGGCGCCTTTCAGGTAAATAATAGTAAAATGATAACAGGAGGAAGATTTACAAAAAAGATTTTATTAGATGAGAAGAATAGATAAATATCTACTCATATGGATCCGACAAACTCATATGGGCTCTAAAGAGTAAAAACAAAGACATCTCCGACATAGCTTACCACTGTACACAAAAGGGCCACATTATGGACACAAATGTTCAAATTTTATATAAAGAAACGCA
>JAFIDM010104680.1:1503-20511 GCA_023159025.1 Thereuonema tuberculata | reverse complement strand
TAGTAGGTAGTGTGATAGAAGAAGAGATATTTTTATTAAGTAATTTATAGGTGAAGAGAGCTAACTGTAGGTTATAGAGGTCATGGAAGGACCTTATAATTAGTCCTTATAATTTCATGTTCCTGGCATTTATCCAATGAAATTTAGTGATAAAGGGGAAATTAAGCAAGTAGATACAATTGTTTTTGAAAATAAAATTCAATTCCAGAGTGCCGATTAAGAACATGATAAATGAAAAACCTCTACCTTTAATTTATAAGATACGGTAAAAATAGTTACCCTTATGAAAATACTGTTGCCTACCTTTAAAAATTATTTAATTTAATTCACTGGGAATCTTACAAAAATTTTGAATAATAATGTTCACTTGCAAAAAACTTCAATTAAGATATCATGTCTATCAAAAGGGTACCGTAATCTCCCAGTGGTTGACTCTTGATGAGAACTCGGGCATTTGAGGAGACATGTACTCCACATACTTTGTAATTTCTGCATTGACCATTCTGGTCAATGGTCCAGAACATATGGAGGTAAACAAATTGTTTAAGGAAAGAAATCGCAGAGTGGGCTAAATCCACCACAAAATCCAAAGTGATTATACTTCCCTCAGTATAATCATTAGTGCAATGCTCTTGCACTAATTGAGGGAGCATTGTGCTGTATGAACTATAACTTTTCGGCTTGTGACATATTTGGTAAAAGGTTCCTCAGCATCTGCAAATACAATTCTCAAGTGTCACTGATGTTTCAAGAAATAGGACCAAGAGTGTGTGTATCAGTCCTACTGCAAAAAACCACTACATCTCACTGGACCAATGGATGCTCTAGCCTCACATTAGGGATCGAGTCACATCAGTAAGACACGACACCAGTTCAAGAAAACTTTGCTTCAACATGAAAAGAATCGTGGGATTTTTCATTTATTATTTTTTTTTTCACTATGGCAGTTGCAGAAATGAACTCTTATCATCCGAATTTGCTTCCTTCAACTCCTCTACTTTGTTCATTTGTAAGTTTTAATGTCAACTTTCATTATGATACACTGCAAAATTGAACAAGGTGTTCAAGCTCTAAGCTGTGGTGTTTCAGAGATCTGTCTTGATGAACCTAACAGAAAAACCATCACTTTATTCTGATTGTCAGGAACATTTACCAGCTGCTTGTCTTCCAAGACCCTTTTCATAATGACAAGATGGCTTTTTTTTTTCAAGACAATTTTTAGTTATAACTGTAGTTTAATCCCAGTTTCAATCGTAATACATCTGCTTCTGTTTTTAGTGATTTTTTTTTTTCTTCAATGTAAATTTTAACATTATCTTCAGGATGAAATTACTTAAAATTTGATGGCATTGTTAATCAATATTTTAAAAACTTATATGTTGACCAATTTTCCACTGCTTTGTTTATAAGCTACCAGCTGTTTGGAGGAAAAAAGAACATCGACATTAGATGGCAAAAATTTGTGTAATAAATTGAAAAAAAAACCTACCAATTCTGAAAATGGGTCATTTAAAATGTAAGGATATACCTGGCTTAGGGATTGAAATTACATTTTTAATCATCAAATTCTCATTCTGACCCTCCAAAATCTTTTAAAAACAGAATCTTGCAGCTGATTTTTTTTCCCTCTCATTTTAGAGACGGCTTAAGGATTAAAATGAGAAATCTTTGATTATATTTGTATTAGCAGTTAGCACCCTCAATCATCCCTAAAAACAAATTTTTCTTGACATTTTTTTTTTCCCACAACACAGAAACTCGGTAAAAGCTTGCCCACTTTTTCAGTTATCTCCCTCAGAAAGAGTAAAAAAAAAAATCTCCATTGCTGCAAGGTTAGGATCTCCATTAAATCTCAGATTTCTGCCATAATGGCTTCCTATTCTAATTAGACATAACTTTAGTTATACAAGTTATGAGCCAATATATATATAGATCGGATCTAGAAAATTAAATTATTATTTTTTTTTCCCTGTAATGCTTTTCATTTTATTTTCATCTATAATTTGCCTCGATGCCGACACCCTTTTGTCCTCTCGACGGGATCCTCCTTAAGACAACTGGGATGTCAAAACTGTAATTAATATGTACTGTTGTAAATATTTTTTTTTTTGTAGGCAATAAATATTATTATTATTATTATTATTAAATGTAAAATACTGTAATAAATGTGGATTTTCACCTTTAATTTCCCCCCTTTTAAAATTGGACACCAACAGATAAATTTGGATGGAAATTCAGTGAGGTCATATTTATAAGGGCCAGTCAAAATTTTGCCAGGGATCTTGTTTTGTTTTTTGCGGAGCAGTGTGATTTTGGGGAAAAATTTATCATACCCCTCACCTAGGAAACTATTTGCCAAATTAGTAAACTACTTTATCCTTTTTCAATGGTTACGACTCATGTTCCAATTCAAATCTAATGAAACTTGCAAATCAAAATGACACTGAGTGCATAGTCTGCACAAGCCACTTTGAAAACAACACTGACAAACAAAACTGTTCCTTAACATGGCGTATCCCAAATTTGATTTTAAAGTGTAGTGGTTTTAATCTCTGATTATCAAAGTGATAATGATATTTATTGCAGAAAATTAAACGCTTTTTAATCCAATTAAGCAAACTAGTTTAAAGGTTTAGTATTCATTAATGTTGAGCTGCTTTCCACCAGCTCTCAATTCCTGTGCTATGAAGAACTACAAAGGATTCTATGGATTCTCCATAGGTTTTTAGTTCGGTTAAATGATAAAAGATGGAAAATCCATTACTCCAAATTCTGTTAAAAATTATCTGCATAAACTGTTTGGCAGTGTTATCAGAGGTTTCGTCTTGTCGTAACAGTCAAACTGGACCACCCAGCATTTCTCCAAATGGTGAAGATACATATCTAACAAATACTTGTAATTTTTCATTTATATATAACTAATGCATTGTTTTGCTATATCAGCTAAAATCAAGTTATATGATTAAAAAAAAAATCACTTTTTGCGTATGCATATTTCTCGAAACTATATTCAAACGGATTTTTTTTGTTTTCTTCTTGTCACTACTGAGTGTTTATTTCCTCTTTTATCACATAATTTTATTCTTTGTCCACAGTAGCCTTATTGATTGTTCTAATGGTCACCAGTACTCTGGAATATCAACAACAAGATCTAGTTGGCATGCCAACTTTTGAATGCCCACAAGCTAAAAGCACATAGTTAATCAAAATTATTCCTTCCAAACAGGGCTGTTCATTCATTTATGTTGACAGTTTTTGGCCCAAAGCAAAATCAACAGGATGGATAGTTTTGAATTGTTGTATTATAAAGATCTCCTTATGTACCTATAGGTGTCAAAGGATTTTTTTTTTTTTTTATTACAACCTAAACCCACTCCTAAAATTACATTTTTTTAACATGTATAACTTTGAGTGATACGATATGTAAAATTGCATATTACGGGGCAGTCCGATAAAGTAAACATTACACCAAACTTATAATACTATGCACGTATAAAAAGGAACTACACAAAAAAACAGTATCTTTCATGATGTACGCTGATTTTTTTTTTTTTTTTTTTTTTGGCAAATGCAAAACAAATACTGCATTAATTAATAAGCAAACTGAATGAAAAGAAGTAACCAGGATTTGTTGTACATGCATCTTTTTGTAATTGGACAATTTGGGATTGTCCAAATTCAATTGTTTCAACAAAACAAAGCCCCTCCTTGATATTGCCAACAGATGGGCACAATTTTGGTAATGCCATGCAAGTGATGAATTGGCCATTTTTTTCTCCCAGACTTTAACCCAACTAAAAACGGGAGAATCTTGGTCGCCTACTTTTTGATGCTGAACACAATGGTGAAGGTTTCCTTCGAATATCTAACTGTTTGGCCGCTACGGAGTGTGACATCCAGACAGGATAAAAGCAAGAGCGGTCCCCTAGCGGTTTTACAAGCAAGCTATAACCTAGGGGCCGCTAAAAAACAATGACATAGTGAAAATTTACTCAAATGGACGGGACAACCGCTGGAGGGGGGGGGGGGTTAAAAGCTGCAGAATCAGAAAATGCAATATTTGGTAAATGACTTTGGCAGATAGGATATCCATATTTTACAACAAAACTTAACCGTAATAAAGACAATCAAGAGCCTTTTATGAGGGGAAAAATATTCGGGAGACTAATATATAATAAAATGGTCAAGGTAAAGTGTTTTATCCCAATGGGAACTGAATAATAAAGCAATTTATTTATAAAGCGAATTTTCGAAGAGATATTTTCTTCTCTTCTTTTTCAAGCTACAATTATAATACTTCATAACAAATATGGGAAGTGAAATCGTGATAGTTATAACACTCCATTGCAGTAACTATCACTTTAACAATTCACCTCATCTATTCTTACCTTATTATTACATCGAGATTGTCTAATTAAATCCCTCGCCAACAACATTACTAACCTCAACACCATTGTTTCTATTTATATTTCTATCTTTAGTATTTCTTATGTATAAACTTTCAATTGTTTTCCTTATTTTGCAATCTTTCTCAACACATAAAAGCTTAATTTCTTTATTAACACAATGTGCTTTTTTGGAAGAATGTTCTGACATTTCCGATTTATCAAATAATTTGTTTCTAATGTAATATCCATGTTCTAGGGCCCGTTCTTTAATAGTCCTTTAGCTCTCCTTTAGATAAAACTCGTCACAATACAATGGGATGTTACTACAATGGAATGTTATAACTATCACGATTTCACTTCCCATATTTGTTATGAATTATTGTAGCTTGAAAAAGAAGAGAAAAAAATATCTCTTCGAAAATTCGCTTTGTAAATAAATGTATTTTTAATTTTACATTTATTTTATGTTATTGAGAAGATGATGATGATGATGATTAATAATAATTATATATCTAGAAGGAGTATGATGAAGAAGATTTACGGTATGTACATTTATAAAGCAGTTCTTGACAATTTAAAATATTGCAGTCACCAGTCTATGTATTTAATGTTAATCAACATCAATATGATATGATACAAATATACAAATTAAGATCATTGGCATTCACACTTGTACTAAAAGATTAAAAATAGAATTAGATTGACAATAATAATAATAATAATAATAAGTGGCACCCCATCCTGTAGTATGGCTACCACAATGCCCGGGCAACACCATCCAGCCCGAACAGTCGGAAGTGTTTCGTCTGTGTCAGAGCAGGCGACCACCAAGACTGGGAAACCACGCCAGCGCATCCGATGGTCACCACAGATGAACCAGGATCTTATGCGCGACTTCTTCACTGTTACAAAGTTAAGTACTCAACTAACAGGATACAGACAGGCACTACACCAAGCTTTCACCACACGCTATCCATCGTTAGGGCTTAGCGAACAGCGGATAGCGGATCAGCGACGTTCAATTGTAGTAAACAATCTTATTCTCCCATGCATACTTGCACAAATTAAAGAAGAAGTCGCTGAATCCAACCACAGGACACCAAACCACACCCCACCAGAAGACACCATTATGGAAAACACAGAAACAATCTCTACCCCTCAGTACACATGCCCCAACAATAGAACTAATGAAATATTACGTGCAGCTCATGATCATTTCTACACTGCACTCGCACAATACACAGGCACAGACCCCACACTTAGGCCGCCACTCCCCAAAGTACACACATCAAAACAACTCGCCACAGTCATATACCATCTCAACACACACACTATCCCACAACACCTTGACAACATCCAAACATTAGAAGACATACATACAACACTCTACGTGTGCCGCACAGGGAACCATTCGGGCACTTGGAATCAAACAACACAACATACCTCCCACTGCACGGACACAAGAATACATCCCCCCTTGGAGACGTCGCCTTGAGGGCCGCATCAGTGACCTTAGAGGAGACATAGCCAGGCTTACACAATACTGTGCAGGAAACAAAACAAAGAAACTTATGTCCCAGGTTAGAAAGATATTCAAGCACATAAATACTCGCCCTTCACATTCAAATCATCATAACCAGGTTCAGGAACATCTCGACACACTAAAACAAAAACTCAGTGCACTTGCAAAAAGATTACAAAGATACAAACAGTGCACTCTGCGCAAACAACAGAACAACACTTTCCAATACAATGAGAAAAAATTCTACAGATCCCTTACATCTTCCTCTACTGCAACTAACACAAACACTCCCAACAGCGAGGCTTTACATGAATACTGGTCGTCTCTGTGGTCAAACCCTATCCCCCACAATGATAAAGCACCATGGATCACAGAGGAACAGCAACTCACTGAACACTTACCCTGCATTATTCAGTTCATCAGAATCCCACTGATGAATTTACTCCATATCATCATCATTGCCACGATCATTGTCACTATCACTGTTAGTTTCGGAATCGGATCCAATACAAAAACAAACATTCTCCACTGTTTCTTCAACTACAGCATCAGTTTTTATAATTTTTCATAATTTCCTGGTAAAAAAAAAGAATTCTTCCTGCTGCCGCCACTCAAAGGCTGCGCCCCTAGGCACGTGCCTAGTGTTCCTAATGGTAAGTCCGCCACTACAGCTTTTGGAATTACTTTTTTGTTCTATTGTTCCTATTCGTGCTCCAGTCGACATGTTTTCTCCTCATTCTTCAATTTGTAATTATTTTGTATATAGTAATTTTTCAGAAGGATATGTATAGATAATATTAATATATCATTGTCAGTGTTGTGTGAGCTACGGTTTGCTCCTTGCTCACATTTTACTTTTTTTTTCATATTTTTGTTTTTTTTATACTTAACGAAAGGGGTTCCTTTAGGTCATTGGGATGAGAGTTCGAACTCTATAAAGTTTGTGATTTTATTTCGATATTTTCAATTTGTATTTTCATATACTACATACAGTACATACATATATCTTATGTACATTAATTTCCTAATCTTTTGATAAGTGTTTTGATTTATTCCTTATTTTATTTTTTTTAAGTTTTCCAATGTCAGAGGGGGTGATGTGAATAGCGCCCAGAATTCTGGGAATAAGGCTTTTTTTTTTTCTTTTTTCTTTTGTTGTATTTTCTATTTTTAAGGGGTGTCAATAGAAGAGGACATTAAACTCGTGGGGATAGAAGGGTTCACCTGCTTGCTTTATGGTCGTTTTTTTCGGCTTGCTTTGCATAGCCTAGCCAAACAAAGAACCCCTGAGGTTTCGACAGAGGGTCTTGCTTTCGACACCAAATAGGATGACCCTTCCTTTAAAAGGTCATCGGTCACGGCGAATCGGATGTGAGGAGGTTACCTGGCGTCAGGTGGGTGTTGTACATTGTTGTTACAAAAGAAAATGTAAGAGGGAAAGAGGGTTGGATCGAAAGACAGGACCACGAGATCAACAGGCAGAAGAAACAAGAAGGATCAATAAGACGATGGGCGATCAAAGGCCGGCGAGATCGCGGTAGGGACAGCCCCGTCCCCGTAACTAGAAGGAGCAGCCGTTTTGGAGCCTGCCGGGCTATCTCCCTAGCGAAGTGAGCAGATTCCCCGTCTCCCCAGCAGCAAGGAAAGCAGCCGTCCAACGGACCGAACGTTCCTGACCGCCTCATCCAAAGAGTCCGCAGATTCCCTGGTCGTCTTGCCTTAAAGAATGTGTCCGCATAAAACTGCGGGTGGATGCCAACCCTGCACATCTGATTCTGCTAACGAATTCCCCCGACATCCTTATGGATTTAGTATGGTGCAGCTTGTCCTATTATATTCATTCCGTATATGTTTATATATATATATATATACATACAGTATATACGTGTATATTTTTTGGGGGTGCGGACCAATTTTTATTATAATCATCATTATTATTATTGAATATTGTTATTTGCCAAGTATTAACTTGCAAAAAACGAGCTGTAAATAGAATTTTTTTGTTTGATTAAATTTCAGCTCATTTAATCAAAGAAAAATATTGTCTCCTGGTATTTATGCTTTAGGGATTAACGGGGTTAATCTTTCATTCTCTCATTGCCATTGGCCGAAGAGGTACTTAAGAGGGTTGCGGGAGAATTCCCGAGATCCCTTGGGTGGGGTTAATGCCCGGAAAGATTTTCTTATTCTTCGGACTTTTAAAGATTTTTTTTCTTTTAAATACTGTTCTTTATTATCAAATTTAGTTACTCTTAACTTGGGTCCAGCGCGGCATTCCACAGGGCAGTTTTTAGATAGGGGATTAAACCTAATGAGAAATCTTATAGGTTTAAGACATAAACCCACAGAGGGCGAAACTATACGTTACAGTAGTATAAGATATAATCATTTCCGGTTTTAGTAAAAAATTCTAAATTAAAACTATCTCTGCAAGGCGATTAGTTAGGTCAGGAAACACGTCTTCTTAATCGATAAGACTTTCATTGAATAACCAATTTTATATATTTTTATATATATGTATATAACATTTTATAAATATTAAAATTTTTAATATATATAATATTTTTTTTTATTTTTAATTGCTCCTTACAGTGAATTTTCCTATTCTTTTTGAATAAATTTTATTTACCAAATGCGTTTCGTTTCCTTTGTTACCAGTTAACACATGACAATTATTGAATGTGTTCTTTTGACTCTGTTGTCGTCTTCCTTGTTATTCCCTCGTGGCGTATATTATTGCACGTTCGTTTTTAGTTTTCGTTCCTAATTATAGGATTCTCAGTTTTATTCCCAGGACTTGTTTGCTGAGGATCTTATCAACTTTCAGTTGCGTTTATTTTAGAATCAATTCTAACATTTCTAATATCTCCTGCTTTGTCCTCTTGTTACTTCAGTTTGAACTTCTTCGTAATTTTCACATCTAGTTTAGGACTTATTCTGTTATAGCGATCGACTGCAGTGAAAAAGAACGTCATCCCTCCTAAATAGATAGAAATGAAAAACATTTACGGCCAACTTCAGCGAAAAGATGCCAAACTAATGGAATGGATCGTAATGTAAGAAACTTCGTTTACTTTAAGCATTTCCTATTTTATTTAGAATATTTTTGCCAAGTATATTTCTTTCCAAGCATTTGAAAATTTAATGTATGAATGCATGTGTGTGTGTTCCTAGAAAAAAAAAGTTACGAAGCCTATTTTTTATTTCTTAGTTATTATTAGAGCTCGGATTTCATACTTTTTTGTTCCTTGCTTCTTATTTCGATTTTTTAAAACCGCCATTGTATTAAACGATCACAAAGCCTTATAGGTTTGGTCTAAAGATTTGACGTTTTAATATACAAAGGAGAGGAATCAGACCTAATTCCGCATTAATAATATATCCCGGGACATCTCTATCCATCGACCAAATAACTTTCATAAACAAATTTTGTATGGATTCAAATTCTTCTCTAATTAACCATCCATCCATTTCCATTCCATAACTTACTATACTTTTTATCATTGTTTTAAATAAAAATCTAATTTTACTCCAATCCTCTAATTTTGATCTTTTTATTAATTTAATTACTTCCCAAGCCGCTGCAACACCTTTCTCTTTTCTATATTTCACGTTTTCATTTATACTGTTTTGTGATGTAAAAAATCTTCCTAAGTATTGATAACTATTTGTAACTAAAATTTCTTCATTATCCCAGTGCCACTTTTCATTTTTCGCTCTTTTTCCTCCTCTCCTAAAAATAATAATTTTTGTTTTCTTTAAGTTTATTGTTAGTTTATTAACTTTTGTGAATTCTTAAGTATCTTAATGATCTTATCTAATTCTGCTTTTGATTCCGCCATTAACACCAAATCGTCCGCGTACAATAAGCTATAATTTTTTTCTTTTCCTATCTTAGTTCCACCCCATCCTTGTTCTCTTAATTTTATTTCTAAATTATTAATCAAAATTATAAATAAAACGGGACTTAGGCCACACCCCTGTCTTACACCTTTATTAAATTTAATTTTTTCGGTTCCTCTTCCAATTGTAACTATAGTTTCTTCATAAATATTCCTAATTATTCTCAAAACTTTACCCTTTATTCCTATTTCTTCTAAACATTTCAATAATATCGTCCTATCTATGCAGTCAAATGCCGTTTTAAAGTCTACAAATAATGCATACAATTTCTTCTTTTTTCCATTAACCTTGAGTTTATACAGGTATTTAAAACGAACATATTGTCTATTGTCGAATAACCTTTCCTAAAACCTGCTTGATTTTCTACAATCAAAGTTTTTTCATCTAACCATTTTTCTATTCTACCTCTTAAAATTTCTCCAAATATCTTAAAATATGTATTTAATAATGTAATTCCTCTATAGTTAGTTGGGTCGCTTTTATTTCCCGATTTATAAATAGGGATAATTTTTCCAGTTCTCCAATTATCCGGGATTTTTTCGGCCTTCCAAATCCAATTCATCCATCGTAAAAATACTTTAATCCCTTCTGTAGGCATATTCTTAATATAATCATTTTTTATCCCATCGGGGCCCGCAGCTTTATTCTTTTTTAAGCGTTTCAAAACTGACATTAATTCTGTGAGATTGACTTCTTCATTAAATAGTTCTATTTCCTCTTCTATCCTCACTAACCTATTTTCAATTTCTTTTTCCTTCCCTTTTTCAATTTTATTACTTTTATCAGTCTTCGAAGCTCTAACCCCCTCCAATAATGTGATAAAATGATCCTCCAATACCTCATCATCTATTTCTTTTTTATAGTCACAATTTCTTACTTTACCTCTGTATTTCTTAATCATGTCCCAAAATTCCTTACCCGTATTAATCCTATCAAAATTTTCTTTTATGTTTTCCTCCCATAATTCTTTTTTCTCTTTGCACATTTTTTTAAATTGTTTTTTCAATGCAATATATTTTTTTCTTTCCTCTATTGTATTTTCACTCTTAAAATTTTTTAACTGTTCTTTTACCTTTTTTTTAAAATCTTTTAGCTCTTTATCACGCCATCCCTTTTCTTCTATATTTTCTTTCTTTTCTCTTATACTATGTACCCCTTCTTTTAATAATTTTGTAAAGCTTTCATCAAATGCATTTATTTCGTGAATAGAATTTAAATCGTTTAATTTTTCTGAGATTACCTGTTTATATTTCTTTATATTCTCCCCTATTAAACTCTCTTCCCATATATATTTCTTTGTTGCATTCTCAACTACCTTTTTTCTACATACCCTATTTGTTATTGAGATTGGCAGATGGTCTGATATCCAACACTCCCCTACTTCAAAATAAATATCATTTTTTAAGAATTTTTCATTAACAAAGCATAGGTCGATCACTGAGCATCCCGTATTACCAATATAAGTCCAGTTTCCTACATTATTATTTTCATAGTTTCCATTTAAAATTTCTAAATTATTTTCTCTTGCCCATTCCATAAGTAATTTTCCATCTTTATTACACACCTTATCTAATGAGTTTCTATCTTCAAATAATAATTCTTCCTCAAAGTTAGGATTAAAACATTTACAATTTAAATTACCTATGCGCACATTCATGTCCCCTATAACAATTATATTTACATCATTTTTTAAATCCTCTATAATGTTTTCGTTTAATTTATTTAATAATCTATTTATATCTTTATTATAAATTGCAATAAACTTATAGGGATCTTTTCGACTCACAATATTTACAATAATACAATCCTCATAAATCTTTTGCGACACAAATTTAATACTCTTGCTCTTATTTATTCCAAAACTAATGCCCCCACTTGGTCTTCCAAATTTACTTTGTTTATCTGCTAATTTATGACTCCATTCATACCTATTACTTAAACCAATATTTTCAATGTTTTCAGCTTTTAACAACCATGTTTCAATTAAAATTATTACATCGAAGTCATTTAGCACTTTCCTTAGATCACTATTATCCTTATTCATTAAACCATTCACATTCGTTTGGATTTGTTGAGGAGAGCATTCAAATATTTGGAAAGAATAATAAATTTAAATATAGCAAGACTGACGAGAGTGTGTTGGGAGGATATGGTTGAGAAGGCAAAAATTGGAAAATTAAATAATTGGACAAAAAAGATTAATGAAGTATTTATTGAGGCTGGTTGGGTTGTGGAATGGGATAGAGCGTTAGAGGTCGATTACTGGGCATCCAATAAGGAAAAAGTTATAATGAGAATCGGGGAAATAACAATGCAAAAAATGTATAATAAAATTCAAAATTCGACATATAATGAATATTATAAATTTTTAAATTGGCAAATAAATGGTTCCTACTACATCTGCACAAAAGTCAAAAATAGGTATATAAAAGAAGTATATATTAAATTAAGAATAGGTTGCATATGGAGAAATAGTTAATACTGGTAAAACATAGAAGATAAATGTTGTAGGTTGGGTTGTAAAGTAATAGAAGGGTGGGAACATGTAATTTTTGACTGTGAGAAATTGACGAAGGAGAGAGAAATGTTGGAAATTGAGAATGTAAAAGATAGAAGAGGTTGGTGGTATAATATATTGTCTGCTCAGTATGTAAATAAAAAATTATGTAAATTTATAATAACATTTATTGAAAAAGGAAAAAATATGGAATTAATATAGAAATAATTGTAATTGACTTAATTGGAAGCGTATGGGTTTTAGTTTTTGTCTTTTCATTAATATTTTTGAAAAATTGTTATTATTTATGTCGGATACTCCTTTATAGTTTCTTGATATACATGAATGATATATTTTTTTTTTGTGTGTATTTTTTTTCTCTAATATTGTTGTTATTATTATTATATTTTAATTAGTTATCAAGAGAGGGAGGATTTACGTAAAAACAAATTTAATTTAAACCTAACTTGTAATATAATTAATTTACTAATAATTATTTAAATGGCTGAGATATCAAATATACTTAAGCTTTGGAATCCTGACTTGTAAAGGGTATAACCCCGAAGAAGTTAAATAAATTTTACTTTACTTTTTTTTATACAAAGGAGAGCGAAAATAAAAAAGAAAGAATAAGGATTAGAAAACCTGAAAAAGAATGAAATTGCAAGTCGAAATCTGTTTAACTCTTTATCACTAATTCAAGAACAGTACATTCTAGAAAAGTGAAGTTTCGAGGGTACTATAGATTGTTTAAAAAGAAAATATTGGTTTGATGCATATTCGATCTTAAGAATCTAAGAGACCAAAAACATCAATCTCATCAATAAGGCTATTTGCACTTAGAGATTTCAATTTAAAGGGAGATCCATGTTGGTAAAAAATAGACCACTAGGTAAAAATGTATGGCAAAAAAAAAAAAAAATTAATCGAGTCTCGAACCTTCAATTTTTTTTACAAATATTACTGGGACACAGATATTTCTTTTCTTTCGAACATGGAATTAAGATACTCTGTTGTTTAATTGTTGAGTTTAAAACTCGAGCTGTTAAGAATTCATTCACGAGCAGAAAAAACGTGGTTGTCTTGGTAATTTTGATTGTAGAGAGTCTCGATCGGTTTTTTTTAAGGACAAGGAAGAAAATAACTGTGGTTTAGGTGTATTAAAGTTTGTTATTGTTAAACCATTGCTTTGTGTAATCTATCCTTGTGACGTTACAAGCACTATCACCATGCACATAACAAATCTTTTTTATTGTTTTTGAACCGCATTCTTCTCTTTGTGAAAAAAAAGCATAATTGCTCTGAAATACGCCTTATTGCCCGCTTTCTTCGAAACGGGCTCAATTCAAGAAACTTTAACAAAACTCAAATTGTAATAAACTACACGTTGAAGTATAAGCTTTGAGAATATATTTATTAGCGATCATTTATTCTGATAGTGAACAGAATCGATAGCTGTTGTGTTTGTCCTGTCCGTCCGTGTCTGTCCACTCCTGACAAATTACGAACAGGAGATCGCATCGACAAACAGATTTCACCATCATGTTCAGAGGCCCAAATACTGTAGGAATGGGGTATTTTGAGGAGCGAATGCATCCCCAATGTTCGATATCTTTGGCTTTGTCATTGTAGCCCCTAACAACTCCCGAACGGAAGGTCGGATCTACAAACGGACTTCACCAACGTGTTCAGAGGCCCAAGCAACGTAGAAATAGGACCCCCCCCCCCTAATACTTTTTTCAGATACTTGGCTTTTTCTTTAATTGGATTTCCGATATTAGCTTAAATGTTAAAATGTAATAAATCTCATTTCAGTTGTTAGCTATAGCTTGATGCTTATCGTCTCGGACATATCGAATTTTTTTTTTCTTTTAATCTTTTTTTCTCAATGGTGCATGTGGATTTTTTTGTTTTTTTTTGTTTCTGTTTTTCGCATATTCCTAACTCCTTTTTTTATTTTTCCTTACGTTAATGTACTTTCTTTTTTTTATTATTTGTAAATTGTTTTGTTATTATGGGTCGCCCTTAAATGTATGCTTTAGCACAAAATTACATTAACTTATTATATTATTGTATTGAACCACGTATTGTATTGAAACACAGAATAATAACATCTATTGCAAAAATCTGACATTACTTTTTGGCAAACTCACTATCATTCGGTTATCAGATACAGTAGAATATCGTGTAGTATGGGTAACAGAAATGCCCTAGAGGCTGTTTATGCAATGTTCACATGACGTGAGACGTTGTAGGGGAATATCAGAAGAACAGCTCAAAAATGGAAATGGCCACAAGAGTATCTGCCCTCGAGTAATGTGTATGGTCTTCTTTAACAACCAACTCTGCTGCACATGAGTGTGACATAGACGCAATGAGATGATTGCTGCGATGCTTCGCCATTTGTCCAGAAGGGCACTCTTCAGGTTCGGAAGAGTTAAGGGAGGTGCCGTCCTAGCTTCAGTGCATCTCAGACATGCCTAATGGGATTTAAGTCTGGTGAGCAAGCTATCCACTTCATACGGCTGTATTTCCTCTTTTTTGTAGCATGTTGTCCACGAACCGAGCTCTGTAAGGACTGGCATTATCGTATGTGAAACGAAAATAATCACCTATTGTTCCAGCATACGACACGACAATAGGTTTGAGGATTTTGTCTCTATACCTCAGGACTGTCAAGCCGCCAATTTGAATGACGCAGAAGTCCGTACGTCCACCAATACTGATTTCTGCCCACCCTATCAGTCCACCACCACCATATTGGGATGTTTCTTTTACAAAGGCGGGATATTTTGGGTTCGGCTGAAGACTGAATTTTGATTCGTCGAAAACTGAACCAAAACCATTTGGTGTGTCCCCAATCACGATGTTCTTCTGCCCAGCTTCTACAGGTTGTATAGTGTTGTGTGGTTAATGGGACACAATCCATTGCCTACTTGCATAGAGGCTACGTCACGAAGGCGATTCAATACAGTTTGATGTGACACTGCGTCGTGTAGCTGTTTGAAGTTGTATTCTGCCGGGCTATTAACAATATGGTAACGGTCATCCCGTGCTGTAGTTGCTCTTGGGATGGCCTTTTACTTGTACTCGTCTAACATTGTGATTTGAAACAGAGTCGATAGACTTACATTTTGAGACACTTCAATGTCTACTTCTATCTTCCGCTATGTATGCCCAGCTCTTCATGCTATTGATTCAGGTAAATCACGCTCTTGTAGCATTGTACCTCCTGCCCACTTCCCTAAACGAACTTTCACACTGTCTACAGATATTGGATTACTGGAGTTCCCATAACTACATTTTCTTTTTTGAGTCACTTGTCTATGTGAACGGAACTTGCTTATTCTACTTCACGGAGGAATATTATGCGTTTGTAGTTCATACTGTCGTTGCCAACACATCCTTAGGATATTTCCCATAATCTCCTATTGTTCCATGGTCCTCTAATTGTTTTGACTTGTGTATTTTAGTCGCATCATTTGTCAATTTAAGATTTGTTTCTCTTATTTGTTCATAAAAGATAGAAAAATGAAATTATTAATTAAGATTATACATATTTTTTTTCGCCAGGAATTGAAGAAAAAAAAGGATTAAAATATATATGTGTTAACTAAAGCAGAAACATCTTGAAGAAAGCAACAATTGAAGGAGGATCGCCACTTAAAAAAATTAAATTTACAAAGGTAAATAAACAAAGGTAAATACAGGTTATGTAGGATATAAGAGACAAGAAAAAAACCCTAATCATTCAGTTTTGAAAACATATTTAACGAATTTACATGATTTCTCGCAATAAAAATATTAGAAACGAATTTTCGGGGTTCCTCCTATTTAGATGAATTTT
Source organism: Thereuonema tuberculata (assembly GCA_023159025.1). Taxonomy (NCBI): domain Eukaryota; kingdom Metazoa; phylum Arthropoda; class Chilopoda; order Scutigeromorpha; family Scutigeridae; genus Thereuonema; species Thereuonema tuberculata. The sequence continues at coordinate 4,354 of JAFIDM010104680.1, read as the reverse complement.
TATTATTATTTTTAATTCTTTCAAAAGTGCTTTCTTTCTATTATGCTGTGTTTCTGTTTTTTTAATACTTTAAAATTGGGAAAGTATTCTTGCAGAATTTTTAATTGACAGATGAAAGAAAAAATGCCTTCCTTATTTCTCTTAAGTTATCAAATGTATGCCTTTTATTAAGTAAAGGCCCGTTTAAGTGTGTCATCACAACCTATATCACAGTTCATAGATCCTATTGCAATGGTCAGTGGTTGGGGTTTTAACATTGTTAAAGTTACAGTTACAGTCAAGTTGGTTTTTATCATGGTTTTTCTTTGAGAAAAAAAGAACCAAAAAATTACCAGAACGCATTTTTAAGACTTCATAAAAGCTCCCCTGAGGGTTCTTTTTTTCCTCCTTATTTTTGAGAATTTTACAAATTTTTCGAGTCACTTCGTAGTGTCATTGGCCACATTGCAACCGAAGTCAAGAGCTTCTGATTGGTTCACTCAAAAGCCACTCTCTAATAGCAAAGTATGATCTGATGTCTTGAAACTCAATTCAGAAATAGACTTTGAGAAGAATAAATAAAATAAGAAAGTTCATATTCAATCTAATAATAAAATTATTCATTCTTTTACAATGGTTGTTGCCTGAACTCCATTTGAAAGGCATAGCTGAAACTGTATGGCTTCAACTTCCTCCTTGACGAGCTTTTTCCAAACAGGTGAATTGGCAGGGTAACCGAGAACTTTCCATTAACACCTTTGCCATGGCCACCATGCAGCCCAGATCTCACAATGCCAGACAGTTCTCTGTGGGGAAATCATTAAACAGGAAGTTGGCAACAGCAGTGAGTTTCCAACACTTAGTTGCATATTGTTGTGTGCAATGCCTTCACGACTGTGATGTCACAAATACTATGCAAAGATGGATATGAGATCATGCAATGTCAGCATATGGACCTGGAGAAAACTGTCTGTGCATACAGATGTTTTGGATCCATAATAGACACTTCAGTTCATATTAAATCCAGTTTACTGACTGGGGTATAGGGACTTTGCCCACTCAGTATTTGAGAACTATTAGCACCAGTCTTCTCAGTACTAGAGTAAGAAACACAACATGTGTAGCCTGTTTTAAATAAATTATGCTTTGATTATATAGAATTTCTACTGGGTCTTGAGGTACAATCTGGTGTTCATCTCTGATTAGTTCCAGTTGAAGCTTGTTTCTGATTCTGTAACAAAAACTTAAAAAACTACAGGGTGAGGAAAAAATTGCTTCCACTTCGCTAAATCGATCTGTGATCATGGAGATGTGTTCTACGGAACTCTTTTAACAAGTTGCCATAGAATATTCCACTGAGATGGTTTCCCGTTTGTCTTACTCAGGAAGTCATTATGAAATGACTTCAGACCTGAATGGAAAGATGAAGAAGAAGACAACACAGAAAAGTAAAAAAACATCCATACAGACACCGAGATTTGAATTCAGTTTCCGATACATCTTCTATGTGGGAAACCACCGCCAGACCACTAGACCATGCTGGAAAGGCAAAAATAGCTTAACACCATCTAGAAAGTGGAAAGGAGTTGTGCTGAGTAAAATTGTTCATGATAAACATGTTAGGCCACGGGGGGGGGGGGGGGAGAAACCATTGGATTCAACTCAAAAAATTTAGATGGGAATGAGATCATTCAATACTTCAGACTAGGCTAGAATTTCAGGAGCAATGCAATGGTGAATTTTTTTCAACCTATCTATAACATTTTAAAAAGTTATTCAGGAATAAATAAGCAATTTCTCTATCAGGTGTAAGAAAATAACATTGAAATGCCGTTAATGTGGGAAGAACGAATCCAATTCATCTTGATGTCTTGTCAGAGAAATTCACATGAAATTGCAAATTATTTTAATCCAAGACATCCTCATAGAGACCCTGTGTCACATGTGGCCGTTGCATAATCGCTGCATAAGCTTGCGAGATAGGATCAGTTGACGATAAGCCACGATCCCTGGACGCCTCTGAACCTTCACTAATGAAGAAACAATCACAGCAGTATTTGCTTCACATGCAAAGTCCCAAAGCATACCGTATGGCAATTACCACAAGAATGTGATATAACTCAACGATCAATCATTCAGATCTTGCATAATCATAAGTGGGTATCTCTATAAACTTCAGCTTCAACAGCATCTCAGTGAGGATGATCTAGATCGTCGAGTTGAGTTCTGTGAATGGTGTCTCAAGACAATTAAGTGTGATCCTTTCTATGGAAGGAAAATTCTCTACAGCATGAGACTGTTGATGGGGATATCGTTGATTAAAATTCTTTGCAATGTAACATGACCTTCTCTCCCCAGACATCAAGATGATCTGGATTCATTCCTCACACATTAGAAGCATTCCAATGTTAGTTTCTTACACTTGGAAAAGTAGAAATTGGTTAGATTCATTAATGCATAACTTTTTCACGGTTAAGATCTGTTGAAAAAAAATTCACCTTTGCATGAATTTCTAGCCTAATTTCATGTATCACATGACCCCATTCCCATTTGAAATTTTTTAGTTGAATCAAAAACGGCGGCTGTCTGGTTGACACATCAATTTGGTTCCCTATAGGCTTAATATATCTGTCATGAACAAATTTATCCAGCACCTTTTTTTTTTTTTTCAGGAGCTGTTAAGTGACATTTGTCTTACCCTGTAGATCCAACGACACATTTCCAAAATTTATTTGGACTGAATTTGCTTCTGTCTGACTAATGTCAAATAGTTGTGTTAATGGCTACATATTGTCTCAATGTTATGTGTTGTTTTAATATTCCTGTAGATCTTTCGCTTCCAAAAGTAAGCTCTAGTAAGCATTTTAAAGTT
>JAFIDM010104679.1:0-20513 GCA_023159025.1 Thereuonema tuberculata | reverse complement strand
TGTTCTATAATTGACAGTGTGGTGGCCTCGATTTCATCCCATTAATTTCGAATACACACACGTTAAAATTAATAATATTTAAGTATATATAGAAGATTTAATTTTGTGATTAAAATGTTTTGGTTTTTTTTTTGGTTTTTTTGTTTTTTTCATTTTAGAAACACTATAATTTTAATGAAACAAGTTTCAGTGTATTTATGAACAAGCTTATTTAATAGTGTATACACAAAGAATTTGTTATATAAATTTAATAAATTTTTTCTTTTTGTCTGTATAATTTCATTCAAGATAGAATAGAATGATAAGCATTTTGATTTTGTTGATGCTTTATTTTATAAGAAATGATTTAATCTAACTTAAAACTTACTTATATATAAATAAATAAAAGGCTAACCATACAATGTGTTACATTTATATTCAGTATTTATTTCACAAGTATATATATTTTATAAATAAAGCACACATTTACAAGAAAAGGAATCAAATGACATATACAGCATTAACTTCAATAAGTTACTTAAATGTTACAATATTCTTTACAACTATATACAAGCTTTCATGAAAGGGTGTTATAAGGTTATGTATATACAAATTGAAAACTTTAAGCAACATCATACACTATTTTAATTTTTTTATCACTTTTTAAACTTGAGAAAATTTTTTCACCATAACAAATTTAGTTTAAATGTTCAAAGCAGTTTGAATGTGAGTTTTACCAAGTCTATGGTACTACCATTGATGAAAATTATAAGTCAATATAGCATAAACTCTCAACATCAAATATCAAAAGATATACTAGAGAACACAATATATTTCCTAACAAGAAGACTATCATAATTTCAATACATTATAAAAAAAAAGAATATTTCAATAATGAATTTCTCTGAGGAAGTGCTTTTTAATCTCCAGATCTGATTCCTTTGGATTTTACTTATTTAACTTTTTTTTCATGTTGCTTTTTTCACTTGAAAAAAAAAAATCATGTTTACAGTTGCAAACTGCAAAAATTGGAGAAAATGAGGATGAAACTATGCCTTTCAGTTTGAGATAAATTGGTAAGATTGTTGCTTATGTATTCATGCTAATTGTGAAACTTTGAAAATAAATTTGATATTGTAAAAAAATTGTCTAATATAAAATATGATAAAAATTAAAATTGTATATGTTGTTAATATAATACAAATTTTGAGTGTATATATATAATTCTGAAACACTAGTACATGCATTTGCTTTAATAGAACAGTTTTTTATATTAATTCAATATAAGACTCCTTTACTTCATCATAAAATATCTTCTTTATTGCCTAGACGACATTTCTCAGAATTCAACATTCCGGTTTATCAAGTCTTTTTTGAATATTTTACATTGAATAACAAATAGGTATCAATACATTGTCATTTCTATTGAATAATTTATATAGAATTCTATTATATTAAAGTATTGATACCTAATTGTTATTCAATAGAAATGACAATGTATTGATGCCTACTTGTTATTCAATGTAAAAATATTCAAAAAAGACTTGATAAACCAGAATGATGAATTCTGAGAAATATCATCTAGGCAATATAGAAGATATTTTATGATGAAGTAAAGGAGTCTTACATTGAATTAATACGAAAAGATATGAAGATATGTGTATGTATATTTTTAACAGTTTTTTTAAAGTTTTAAAAAGATATAAACAAACTGTAAATTATACTATTATTATTATTATACTACATTTTAAACATACTCTGTACATGGTTTAAAACATATGCATTTATACGTGTTTCAGACTTATGAAAATTCATCTATTCAATTAATAGTTTAATGTAATGATTTTTATAAAAATTCTTCAGTAAAGGAAGCATTTCTTCCCACATGTGATTATTAATGTCCTCCATAAACAACTGCTCATTTACATTATAAAATAATAGCTGTACCCGGCATGCGTTGCAATGCCACTCAAAGAAAGAAAGGGCTCGGTGAGAAGGGGCCGTAAATATAATGTCCCGGTGTCGATCGGGGGTGGGACACTTAGGCCCTTGTGTCGCCATCCCCCACCCAAGTGTGGTGAACCTGTCCCCCATAGGAGAGCGAATTTTTCCATTTTTGCAATTCACTTGGGGGGCCCGAGAAGGGGCCCTAAATATAAGATCCCGGTGTCGGTCGGGAGTGGGACACTTCAGCCTTTGTTTGCCTTCCTCCCGACCAAGTGTGGTGTCCCTGCCCCCCCACCCATAGGAGAACGAATTTTTTCCTTTTTGCAATGGACTTGGGGGCCCCGAGAAGGGGCCCTAAATATAAGGTCCCGGTGTCGGTCAGGTGTGGGACACTTAGGCCCTTGTGTCGCCATCCTCCCACCCAAGTGTGGTGTCCCTGCCACCCATAGGAGAGCGAATTTTTCACTTTATACAATATTTGTGTAGTTCTCATTTTCACCACCAGGTGGATATTGGGTATTTCAGGGGTTTTACCCCTTTTCAACCCCTTGGGGGGGGGGGTCCAGGTTCTAAGGTAGCCTATCTTTTCCGCAGGGTCCTAAAGAGTAATTCTGTAAAGTTTGGTTCAGATAGGTCAAAGGGCCTAGGAGTGTATAAAGTACAAAGAAAGAAAGAAAGAAAGAAAGATACATTCATTTTTATATATATAGAAAACAAAAAGGGAGCAATTTAAATTTGTTAGTGCCAACTGTCGTTGTATTTGTTTATAATAAGCATGTGTGCTCTTCAAAGAAAAAGTTTTTTCACTTTCATTGTGCTCCAGGCAAAAATTGCTTCTTGAGTTGCAAAGCTCAATAAGCGAGAGATTTTGAGGATTGTATAGGCCGACACATCGTTCTTGACTATCCCGAATTTTCGCGATTTCACGTGATTGACGCGGGAATAGCCTCTATCCATGTCTTCTCACAAAATGGCAAGAAAAAAGGCCTATCGACTCCGGGGAAGAAGCGGCCACGGGCAAGCCCCATTACTGAGGTCGACGATTTTGACCGATGCCTTATTCGCCGCTGCATCCATCGCCTCTACGCTGAAGGTAAAATTCCAACTTTAACATTTTTTCTCTAGCATTTTCCTAGTGACAGACATTCACAATACTACATTCCTTGAGACCTGCTGAAGAGGCTAATGGCCAAATCTCGAAATTTCCGTGATTCCCGCGCAAACGCGATCATCAAGAACCATGTGTCAGACAATAAATACACTTGATTTCAAGTTTTGGATTTTCCATTGATGAAAAAAGAAGACCATCTGGAGAAGCTCCTAGAAAAGGAAATCTAGGATGAACAACAATTCCTACTCTTCTAAAACATTAATTTAAAAATTGATTTCGAATTCTGTTTCTTATTACATGTTCCATCCTTCCGCCCCACTGTATGGCTGGCAAATGTTCAATGTTCTTTGCACACTTGAGTTCCTCACAGAGTGATTTAAAGTCAGCTTTTCTTCTACAAATTCTGTGGAAGTTTGAAGCAGTTAGTCTTAGTCTTAGTTTTTTGCTATTGCGCCACCTTTCATTGTCTTGGTTAGATGTCTCTTTTTCTAAAGCCCAACTTTCTTCAAGTGTTTTGGTGCAGAAAGATGATTAGTGGTAACTCTAGAATGTCTTCTGAAAAAATATTGTTATTTCCTGACTCAACTAATGCAGGCAGTTGAATACTTTTTTTGTATAAAATTTCTTCAGATTGTTGAATCACACTAAATAGTGGAATGTTTGAGGGAAGGCTTTCCAGGATGCTGTAATTCATATCCAGTGTTATTTTTCTCCTCTTGGGCTTCTTTTTTTTTATATTAAATATGTCACTACATTTCTTTGGTGACACCGTCTTCTTCTGAGGCTGATGCCACTCCTGAAGTTTTTCAGTAGGACAGCAATAAAGCTCCTTCCTACTGTAGTCCTCCAGAAGGGCCAGCAGTGCAAATATATGTTTGCAGGCTGCTGGTGCAGCTCCTACAGGGCATTCACATGTTCCTGTCATCACCTGAAAATAAAACATCTTTTTATTAGCTTTATATTCTAAATAAATTGCAATTTTGTCTATTTGGAAACATGATTTAACAATATTTTTTTTGCATATCTGAATTTGATTTTTTTAAGTAAATGGTAAGAAAGCAAAGAAAAAAAAAGTTTACTAGAGTGACCAAAAGGGAAAAGGGCCTTTAATACTTCTTGTTTTTGCATTATATTCCCTGTCTGTGGCAATTGCCTTAAAAAAAAATGGAGAAACCTTTAATCTATATATGTACTTTAAATGTAAAAGAAATGAAATTTTGAGGTCAAAAACTAATTATAATGTTCCTCCATAGTGAAACAACAATTTGCAAACAATTAATTCTATATTCTCTGAACTTAAAACAATTTTATCAGGGAAGAAGTTTTGGTTTGATAGCTTCAAATCCTCTTCATAGATTGCATCAATTTAATTTAGATAATAGGGATATTCTGTACAAACTTTCATCTAAAGTGAAAAAACACGCAAAATCACCAACACAACACAAATAGAAGCACTATTCTGGCACTGCATCTGAGGCCAAGATATGATTTAATTAAGTACATTGTTGAGATTAGGAACTGACTTGAGGTATTTCTGCGTCGTCCGGTGGGCTTTTCAAATACAGCTTCCGCAGTGATAGTGGAACCTCGACGGCGTAACTGCAATATGTAGGAAAGCAGCTAAGTGGTTTGGCCTGCCATCTTGCTGTGGGGTTTGCGAGACTCCTTTACATTAACGGGAGTATCGACGCTGCTGTCTCCTTTGCTGTCTCCCTGTCCTTCGGGCGGCTTCGCCATGCATGTTCGGGCAGACAGATCGGCGACTTCGCGCTGGCAAATACTCGGCTGTTTAGCTTCTCCGAAGAGTGTCTTTCGGGGAAAATCTCTCGCTCTCTGAGACTCTCGTAGAAGTATGCAGAGGTATGAAGCACAGAATTACAAAGGGTAGTTCTCCCAAATTGAAATAGAATCAAATTCCTGGGCTTAATGTCTAAGCCTAATACACACGAGGTTGGCGATTTGTATCCACCGCCAGACCTCTTTACTCGGCTAAATCATGTTCACATATATTCTAATGTTGCTTAGCAACGGGTAAAAGACTGAAGGAGGAGAAGAAAAAAAAACGCACGTGACTGCAGGAAGTCAAACAGACAGACGGCCACTAAGTTACAACATACATGACGACAATGTAAAAAGGAAGAGCGCTAGAGAAACGAACACACACGTGGTAGCAAGAGGTCAGTCAGAGAAAAGGACTCAAAGTCACAACATGGCTTACATGGCGACAGTGTAACAAGAGGAGAGCCTCGAAAGGAAATGGAGAGAAGAAAAACAAAACAAGAACAAAGAAAGCAGGCACCAAGAGAAAGGAAAAAAGAAAAAAAAATAGAAGAATATCCAAAAGAAAATTAAATAAAAAAAACATCAATCTTCGTGAAAAACTGAATATCAACACCAATATCAATTTGGGCTGAGGGAGGAAAACGTGTCACGGGGTAAAACAAACTAAAAATGGACCCAAAAAAAAGTGACAAAATTACATTAGGCTTTTTTAGAAAATTTTCAAAGAAAAATAAGAGATTAAATGAAATTTTAAAATTTAATTAATGATCACGTTCTCCTAACAATGATTTGTTTTCCCAATGAATATCTTTTGTTTTAGTTGTTAATTTTGTTTTGTAACAAATGACACGATGTAGTGTGAACTCTGATTATTGTATTGTTATATTTTTGTATTTTTTACAGAGAGGTAAGATTCTTTTCTTTCTCTTCTCTTATTTATTTTGTATATTTTTTATTAATTTACATTTGAGACCTCGAAAAAGTTGATCTGTTCGATTAACGAAATATTGGTCGCTTTCAGGAGAGTATATATTTGTTTTTTTGTAATACAGTAGCATTTTATATAAGCTTTCTATTATTTTCCTTATTTTATTGTCTTTTTCAATGCGCAGAATTTTGACTTCATTATTTATACAATGCGTTTTCCAGACAGCAACGGTATGGAGTGGAAACAACGACTGATGAAGGTATTGTTCAAGTACGACGACCTTGACCCCAGAAGAGTCGAAACTTTAATGAGGCAGACTTTCGAAGAGCAAAGAATAACCATCTGCCGTGATCCAGCCCCGTATATGGCGGCAATACTGAGAGACTGGCCGTATCTTTTCACCCCAGCGTGTATGCTACAGCATGTGAAGCAGCTACTGAAGGTCGACTTCAAGGATAACATGAGGAGGAACTTAACGAAGATTTCCCCTGCCATTCTCCAGCATGCCGAGAACATTGTTACAGCCAATGAAAATGACTGTACTAATATTAAGAAGTGGCTCGGTAGAATTCGAAAGGCCGAGCAGAAGAAAATGAATGTTCTTATTCAGCTTTATGGAAGCCTCCTGCTATTGATTGAGCTACTGGAAGAAAACGTAACGCATTTCATTGACGAGAAATCCGATCATGTAATATGCTCATTTTTATTTTATTATTAATTCACGAAACAAAACTTATTATTGAAAACTTGTTTTTTTTATTAGTATTCCGAAGACCTTTTTATGAAATATCTTTTAAGCTGTTTTATTTTAACAGAAATTTAGCATTCAGTTTGTAAAAGATTATTTATTTATTTATTTATTTATTTATTTATTTATTTATTTATTTATTTTAGTTAGATTTGGTGATTGCTTATCAAGACTCCAGTATAATAAATATATGTAATAAACTCAATGAAGCAATAGGAAAGCTTCTTGACTGGAGTTATTGTAATAAACTAAACTTCAGTCATGAAAAAACTAAGGCAATGTTATTCACAAAAAAATACAAATATAATATATTGTAATAAATGGTAAAGAAATTGAATGGATTGATTCTATGAAGTATTTGGGTGTGTTTTTTGATACAAAATTAAGTTTTAAAAAACATTTAAATTATATTTTATCTAAAGCCAAACAAATAGGCAATCAATTAATAAGATGTGGATGTAATACTTGGGGTTTGAATTCTAAATCTGTAAAACCATTTATAAAGGAGCTATACAACCTATTTTACTCTATGGTGCGGCAGCTTGGGGTGCTGTTATCTACAATAAAAGTATTATAGATAAAATGTTAAGTGTACAAAGATCTTTTGCATTACGTATTGCAAAAACTGTAAGACGGTATCAACTGATGCACTATTGGTTATTACAAGACTCCGACCTCTTCCTTTGGCAGTTCAATATAAAGTCATTGATTTCTTTTTAAAAACAGGAAATATAGGAGATGCTCACCAAGCACTAATTTGGGAAACAGGCATTAACATGATTCCCAGAGAAACTGCTATGACTAATAATATCTTTCCACCATTACGATCAGTATTGGATGGTTTAGATCCAAATACATATAATGCAGATATTAATATCTTTACTGATGGGAGTAAATCTAATATGGGAGTTGGTGCTAGTGTAGTAATAATAGTACTTCCATAGAATATTGTTTTAGATACAAAATCCCTTGTTACACCTCTATATTCCAAGCAGAACTATCTGCAATTAAATTTGCTGTCGAATGGTCCACAAAGTTACAAAATAAAACTCTTAAAATTAATCTGTTTAGTGACTCAAAATCTTCCCTTCAGACACTCCTAAATATAAACAGTAAAGATGTACAAGAAATTCATAATTTACTCTCTAAAGATAATAATATAACCTTTTACTATGTCCCAGGACATTTGGGATATGAAGGGAATGAAAAAGCTGATAAAGAGGCAAAAATTGCAGTTACAGATAACAACTTGGAAATTACTTATCAGCCATTCCCCACTAAACTTGCTTTGTCCAATGTTCAGTCATTACTATATGAGAAATGGAATGAGAAATGGAAACAATCCACCAAGGGTCTTTCAACTAAAAAATTCTTCCCAACTATTTATCACTCATTTACTTCACCTATAGATAATTTTAATTTTGCTATGGGTCAAATTCTTACAGGACATGGAAATTTTAATGCTTACCTAGCCAAATTTAATCTTTCAAATAGTGCCTTTTGTGAATGTGGAGAATTAGATACAATTGAGCATGTCCTTTTTAATTGTATAAAATTTGATTATGAGAGACAAATATTACTTCTAAATTTATTATGTCATGATATTATATGGCCGTGTGATATAAGCTTACTTGTGCAGAAACCATTAAATAATTACTTTAAAGATTTTGTTAACATTGTGATGAAAAAAAAAATAACTTTTATTGATAACCATATAACTTTAAAAAAATAAGTAAAAAAAAAAAAAATCAATTGATATCTGTAATTTTGAAAATTGATAACTTGTATTTATAGGAGTAACATTACAATTTATATTGTTTATTTTAGCACTTCTGTTTAATATGTTATACTTTTTTGTAATTTTTCATCTATTCCTTGTATATATAGTGTTGTACTCGTTTGGAGTGGTGCACTCAATTAAAACTTCTTCTTTTTCTTCTTCTTATTTTAGTTAGAAGCACCATATCAAACAGATGATGGCAGAATACTTCGTCCATTTCCTAAAATTATAATATCAGGTAATTATTTATATTTCTTTAATAAATCCTGTAAATAATTTACATTTAGAAATCCTTAATATGACAACAACACCTTGAATTCCTAAAGAAGGATGAAATATCGTGGGAAGTTGTTGTTTATATTAAGGATTTCAGTTAATTATTGACGCTATTTTAATGAATTTGCTTTTAAACTTTTTTTTATATTATTCTTAAAATAAGAAATAGATTTCTTTCTTAAGAAGCAATTGAAATATATTAAAAGTTCAGTTTTTCAAGTAAGCTGTTAAAGTATCACTAGTGTTTCACGAAATTTTGGTAATTAATAAACTTCTTTATGACATTTTTCAATTAATATAACCATATGAAAAGATATTTGAATAGAGGAAAAAATCTGAATGTACATTGCAAACATCCTCAACATTTTATTGAAAGAATAATTTATCTCTCGAATTGCATATATTTTTATTTAATAAGCAATTTTTTTGAAAAATATGTTTATGCTTTAACTTCTTCAAGCCATTATTACGTTTTAAAGCTTATTGGAATCTAGTTAGCATATTAATGGTTTTCTTTTGCAGAAGGAAGATATCATTTGATCTTGGAGATTGAGGTGGCTATTTTGAAAGGACTGGAAAATGCCGTGTTGATGATGATAGCCTCATTCTTTGTTTTCAACCTCGAATATCCGCCGGGGTTGAGTGGTACTTATGAATTCATAGAAAAGTAAGTAGGCCTAGCCATTACATTTTTAATTTTAAGTTTGGTGATAAATTCGATGTAAAGCGTGTCCAGGAAGACATTCACAACATTTTGAGATGTCCTATTGCCGTTCATTCTAAGTATACATGAGCACGTCCAATTCCGAGATAGAGCTATTTAAATTTGGTTCGCAATATTGTCAGACGAGCCACACGAATTAAGACTGGAATTTTAGAAAAATTATTATAACTGTAAGAATTTGTCATTTTAACAATAAATTTTAAGAGATATCAAATTTATAAAAGCTAACACTTGCTTAAAATCTTTTTCTTTAATTTTTTTTAAAAAACTAAATGTCTAAAAAACATGTAATTACAGGTTGAAACCTAGGTCTGGTTTCTGTATTATATGTTTTTTAAAGATTTTTATTTTCTTAAAATTTTTAAAGAAAAAGATTTTAAGCAAGTGCGCTAGCTTTTTTAAATTCATCAAACTGTATTTCACATATATTGAATTTTTATCCTCGCCACTTATCTTCTTATCAAGAATTTTGCAACTGTAAATGTCCATCTGAGAAACGGTTATCAATAGGCCGCATGTTCACATATTTTTTAAAACTAGTAAAATCGGGATTGTTTTATACCGGGTGGGCATAAAATAACGTGAGTTGTTCAGAGCCCTCTAGCGAGGAATGTATTGGACGAATCGTAACAACATTCGGTGGACATAGAGTGGAACATGCGGTTTCGATTTCTAAAAAAAAAAAAATTAGTACCAAAAGTCGCCAACAGGGGAAAATGTGTTAACTTACTGTAAATAATTTGCATAACTGCGTTACGTGTAGAACGATCATAATAAAAAAGAAAGGCTCACATCACCCGGCGACAAACTGCCTTTCGATGGCTCTTACCTTACGTGACCGTGCTTTGTTAGTGAAGCTGTATTATCAGCGGGACGAGAATGCCAGTGCTGCCCTTTGAGAATTTCGGCGGTTGAAGACGCTACGAAGAGGACCGATGAGCATAACAAATCTACGAAAAATGATTCAACGCTTTGAAACTACTGGAAATCTAGCAGTGCAACCAGACCGGGGACGCAAAGCTATCAGTCACCAACACGTTGAAGTTGCAACTGCTGTTGTGGAATAGGAGATGACGGATGTGCAGGATATCAGCAGTTCAATGGCAATATCCCGGCAAACGGATATCCCATACTCAACTGTGCGGAAAATCCTGCACCCAGATGTTGAAGTTTATTTGGACGTTGATATTAACACACACAACTGCCGCATTTGGGCTGCGACTAATCCACACGTGGATCTGCAGATGCGTATCCACTCTCCGAAAGTCAGTGTGGTGCGGCTTTACGTCATCGTTTGTCATCGGTCCCTATTTTTACGAGGTGGTGGACCAGTGATCCGTTCCGTCAATGCTACACGGTATTCCAATATGCTAAAGAACTTTGTGGTTCCACAACTGCAGCAAAGACGATGTCTCGATTCGACCATCTTCATGCAGGATGGTGCACCACCCCACATCGGATGTCGGGTACAGAGTGTATTGCGGCAACATTTCTCTGACACCATTAGTCGTGCATTTCCCCCAGCATGACCACCGAGGTCGCCTGATCTCAATCCTTGTGGCTTTTGGCTGTGGGGATTTCTTAAAAGCATTGTATATCAAGGACATGTACCGGATATCCCGACGTTGAAAGATCGAATTACATTACAGGTGCGACAAATCCATTCCGATATGTTGCGAACCGCCGTGGAACATGTCGTGCACCGCATGCAGCTCGTGGAACATCACAATGATGGTCATATGGAACCTTATCTGTAATTACCAATAAACATTGTCTATATTATGACGAAACTTGATATGTGCTATCTCATTTGGCAATTACTCATTCATTACTCATACCTACTACCTGTTTCATCGTTTTTCTGACTGGTGAGTAAATTTTAGCATTGTAAAATCACTGTTTTCGAAATAGTGGATAACTGTGGTTGCATGCATGTATCATAATGTTTTGTTTCTGATGTTTGGGATTGTGTGTTATCCCTTTTGTTTTGGAAATCACTGTGGGGCTAGTTGGCATAGTTAGGTAGGGGTCAGTTGGCATAGCTATGACAAATGATAAAAAAGGGGAAAAACTGGAGATGACCATACGAGGAAGTCTCAATTTGATACGACCAAACTAAAGTTCTGCGAAAATTGAACCCACCTGTTCAAATAAGCGAGCGCCCAACTCCTACATTTGTGTTTGATATCAAACAATAATTATAGGTAGCTAAGAATTGATGTTTGTTCATACATTTAATTTAATTTATCATACAGTTATTTTTTGTTCAAGTATCATTAAAATAAAATTTTTGATAAAATAAAATGTTTTTTTCTCGAAAATTGCTGTGTTCTGCTCAAGTACCCCTATCCATATCACGTTATGCCAACTCACCCCTAGGGGTATGCCACCTAGCCCCGCACCCGGGGTTAGTTGGCATAGTTGCAAGCTTTTAGGAAAAGTGTTTTTGTGGTTACGGATTTAATTAATGGGCTCTACATAATTTTGTAGTCAAAAAGTTAAGCTATCCGCCGCTTTCTCCAGAATCCAAGTATTGCACCAAAAAAATTGAAAAATCAAAAACCAAAATCTGTGCCAACTAGCCCCGGTCTCCCCTACTAATTTTTTTTTTTAGAAATCGAAACCGCATGTTCCACTCTGTATGTCCACTGAAAGTTGTTACGTATCGTCCAATACATTCCTCGCTAGAGGGCTCTAAACATCTCAAGTTATTTTATACCCACCCAATATTTGAAATTTTACAGGACAATTTTCTAATTGGTTAGTTCACAAATTGCAGTGGATCAGATGGGAGAGGGAAGCTAGTCGAACATAATAATTTTAATTTATTTTCATGCTTCACTTCATGCCAATTCCTTGATAATTACTTCGTGAATGCATCCTGCTTTGCCTAAATTTATTTTAGTTCATTGTTAGATGGATAGCGTTCACGAATGCTATTTTTTCCATGAGGTAGTTGCAACAATGAACATTGCTGGATAAAATTGTGTTATGTACGGTATAACAAGGAAAAAATGTCTTTTGTTCACGTAACAATGGTTTACCGAAATAGTAGTAGATGGACTGTGTGAAGACGCTGCAGATGCTGTGTCCCTTGTTAGGCTTGTTCGCAAACATCCAATTTTACTGTTCAGCGTCATTGATTTCATCTTTTACCGCTGTTCATTGGAGAGTTGAGTTTTTAGAACTTCCTCAAATACAGTCGGAGCATCGATAAAATCCTAGAGTCAGTGTGCCGAATATGAGACCCTTTTTGATTTTCATCTATAACTAGAAAAAATAAGTCAGGAATTACAGTATCAGCGTGATATTCTTTTAAGGCATACATTTTACTACAAATAACAATGACAGAAAATTAAAACAACTTTACATTTTATCTTGTATGAAATTTTAAACACAAATGTTACATTTTGGGGATTTGAAAAAAGTAATCCTAATATGAGACTCTCTTCTATAACTAAAAAAATGAATTGTAATTACTGAAAAGTTCGTCAAAAACAAAACTTTAAACAATAATTAGGTAATATTTATCTTCATCGCTAATAGGTAAAAAAGAAAAATGACATTTAAACGAATTAGTTGAAGTTTACCTCAGGTTTTGTTTATTTTTCGTTTTTAGATTCCAAAATTTCACATTGTTTGGGCTAAATCCCTTAATTCTTGCGAACGATGTTGCTTGAGGTTTTTTTAGAGACAGTTGTGGGTGTCGTTATAAAAATCCCTTTAACCACTTTTCACCAGCACATTGTTTTTCTGATGAAAACGGATGCTTTAAACCATTTTTCATAGCAAGCTGAAATGCCATTTTTTTAATATCCCCCCTCCTTAAGCCATAAAACCTTGAATCCATCTCAATGCAGTATTTTACTAACGAATCTTCAATGTGTTGTGCTAAAGTAGGCTGTCTTCCCAAACTAACGTCTACCAGTGATTCAGCTGTTTTTTTCTGAATCCTTAAAATAACGCTCCAGAGTTCCTTTTGGAAATTCAAAATATTTTGCAGCTTTTTTTGTAGCCCATATCATGACTTCTTACGGGTTTGACAGCTCATACCATCATTACAGGATCCCATTTTTTGCGTTTTGTTTCGGAAGGCATCTAAAAATTAAAAAAAAAAATGTAAACAAGCTTTGCATGATGAAAAAAAAAAGAATGCCTAATATGAGACCCTATCTCATATTAGGCATCCTTTGGGGTCTCATATTAGGCACGACCGCGTTGTCATACACGCCAACGAATTTTTTAGGTTAGGCTTAACGTTAGCTTAAAAACAAACCGGCATGTTTATACTACACATTTAAAGCTATCTATCCGATACTAAGAGTTTCAAAACGAGTCTTATCTTAAAGGTGAAAACAGCCAATGAAAATACATGTGCAAACAAGTCGACGAGCACAAATTCAGGAAAAAAATTACTGAACCTTTGTTTGCACTAGGAAACACTCGACTGACTCACCGCTGACGGATGATGCATTAGACTACTGTTTCACGCTCCAGTCGCCAGGCGGCAGCACTTAGTACATTCTGTAGGCTGGGGTCTCATATTAGGCAGGGGTCTCATAATAGGCATACTGACTCTATCAGTTGGTGGTGACGAGATTCTTGGGAAAAAAAGCCCAAACATACCATTGGGTGTTATAACAAACACAGAATATTATAGCATGGGTATGATCGTTTAAAATCCGAGGAAGCAAAACAAGTTAAATTAAAAGTTGTTATAATTGCACGATTTATTGGGAAATCCAAACATGTTTCAACGCCTGACTGATGTATCGTAAAAAAAAATAGGAGATCGGAATATTTTTTTTCCGGAAAAAGAGGAATTAAGTGAAACTATTTACATTACAAATTAAGCCAACTTGGTTTTCATTGTTTGTTGAATGACTTTCAAAAGGGTTATTAACTTTTCGAAACAGTGATTTTTGTTCGAATAACCTCAGTCCATTGTTATTACCATATGAACACAAGTTTCGGTTTAATTTATAACCTTTTTTTGTTTTCTTGCAGAGTGTTGCTGTTCGGTCGTACCAAGGACTACTATTTCCAGAATCCTAAGCTGACTCCACTGTTGAAATCTTTGAATAATCTCATGAATAATGATAAAGCTCTGCCTCCTGCTTCAGAGGTCGATGAACTTGACTGAGCACATTACCAGAATATACAGCTTTCAGATGCTATCGTATTCATTGAAATTAGAACTTGTTGGATTTTAAATGCAATAATTTTATTTTATATAATCTGTTTCTGTATTTGTATTAACTCAGTTATCCAGTACAATAAAGTTTTAACAATATTAAATGTTCATTTCTAACGTATTGTGTCATTTAATACATGTATACAGGGTGTTTCAAAAATACACGGCATAATTTCAGGTATGTATTTCCCACATGTAGACAATCAAAATAGTTCATTACAACATATGTCCGGAAATGCTTCATTTCCGAGTTATGGCCTTCACAACATTGAAAATCACCGGAACGTTTTTCGTTCCGCCGGTCGTTGCCATTACAGAAGATGTTCAAAATGACCACCTCCTGCTTGAATACAGACCTCACATCGATGTCTCAATGACCTGCGAACACGATCCCACACTCCAGGAATGTTGCGTATGTCCTCAGAACGTGCCACAATTCGATTCCGAAGGGATTCCAAATCAGGCACCGGAGACGAATAAACCAATGATTTTAAATGGCCCCACAAGTAGAAATCGAGAGGGTTCAGATCAGGTGAGCGTGGAGGCCAAGCAATTGGGCCACCTCTACCTATCCATCGATCAGGAAACGTTCGATCCAAGTACCGGCGAGCCGTACGACTGAAGTGTGCAGGAGCGCCGTCATGCAAGAAGTGAGCGTGCTGACGATCGATCAGTGGAGTGTCGTCATAAACATGAGGTATGGTGTTTTCCAGGAAGTTTGTGTACGCCTGCCCCGTAAGTCTGTTTACAAGTACATGGGGTCCAACTAATCGATCACCAATGATACCGGCCCACATGTTGAGGGAGAACCGCACCTGGTGATGAGATACAACAGTTGCATTTGGGTTTTCATACGCCCATACATGCTGATTGTGGAAATTTGTTATGCCATCTTGTGTGAACTGTGCTTCATCTGTAAATAATACTAAGGCAGGAAAGTTCGGATTTGCAGCACACTGCTGCAAGAACCACTGACAGAACCTAACTCGTGCAGGGTAATCTGCTGGTGACAGCGCCTGTACACGTTGCAAATGATAAGGATACAATTGATGCTCTTTCAGCAGTCTCCAGACAGTCGTATGGGGAACATTCACTTGCAACGCTAACCTTCGTGTGCTGACAGAAGGAGTTCTGTTCACAGTCTCCAGAATCTCCTCCTGTTCTTCTGGAGTTGTAGACCTTGGTCGTCCCCTTCCCAATCCAGGAGAGTGAAATTTTCCATACTCGCACAGACGGTGATGGAGACTTACAAATGTCTTCCGATCTGGACATTGTCGCTGTGGGTACCTCTCCTGGTACAAACGACGAGCCAGCGCAGCATTGCCGTCTGCCTTACCGTACATGAAGTGCATCTCTGCCAGCTCCTGATTTGTGTACATGACACACAGTCGAACGCCAAACACACCACTGAATTTAACCTTCGCCTCGGAATGATCTGTCAGAGTGCCCTCTTAATGTGTCCTTTGACGGCAACGACCTGCGGAAAGAAAAACGTTCAATGAGACATCGATGTGAGGTCTGTATTCAAGCAGGAGGTGGTCATTTTGAACATCTTCTGTAATGGCAACGACCGGCGGAACGAAAAACGTTCCGGTGATTTTCAATGTTGTGAAGGCCATAACTCGGAAATGAAGCATTTCCGGACATATGTTGTAATGAACTATTTTGATTGTCTACATGTGGGAAATACATACCTGAAATTATGCCGTGTATTTTTGAAACACCCTGTATATGTTCAACCATCCATCGCGTAATTGAAACTGAGCATGCATCTGTAATTACGTTGATTTCAATGCAGTTTTCATTTATGGGAAATGTTCACTCAATTTTACAGTATATCACTCAATCAAAACAAGTATATTTATGTATAGGCCTGTCTTAAATTTGTCAGCATATTAACTATCTTTATATAATCTTGTCGCAAGATTGTATTATCGAGTTCAATAACAGAATTAAGATTTCTTAATTTTTTGAATATATCCTTATTGACACGAATATATAATAAATAAAAGTAAATGAAAAACTATAATAAAATCGCCAACCATTAAAACACTATGTACAATTAAAAGTAGATCAAACTGTATTATCAGACACTACCTATATTCTGCGGGTGGCATTCCCAATGTCACATTAGCTGCCCGATGCTTCCCTGCATGCCCCACGCTTGAATGGAAGTTTACCCCATCGCCCAGCAATGGAGGAAACACTGCTTCGCAATGTGACATTGGAAATGCATCCGACAGTTTAAGTCCCCTTATTAGGATTATTTTAAGTGTAGCCCCCCCCCACTCCTAAAGTCTAATCCTCACAGTAACGAATCTAACAGAGGATTAGACTTTGCGATATTGAGGGGGGGGGGGGCACACTTGAGAAAGAGTCCTAATAAGAAGGGGACTTAAACGTACATAGGTAGTGATTTATCGTCTTGATCTACTTTTAATTGTACATAGTATTTTAAGGGTTGGCGATTTTATTATACTTTTCACTGCACGTTAAATATTATTTTAATGAAAAACTATAATCTCTTCACTGGAAAATACACTTAAAGGCAGAATCGGAATCAAAATTTGTCTTGTCATCGAAAAATAAGAACGATAGCTTGGTAGTCGTAAGAAAAAGAAAAGTAAGCTGAGGCAGTGAGTTAATCCTGAATGGTTAAAAGGGATTTTAGATGTGGCCGTCATTATATGGAAAAAGAATATGAGGGGAAAGAATATAATGGACTTCTGTGAAGGACTTACCATTGTGAGAGGAACTACATTGGTCGAAGAATCTTCACTGAACCCAGGGGATCTCGATTCGACGTTGAGGCGCATGAGGTTGGCATATCAGATTACTAACCAGAAACATCATTGGGTTCTAACAAATGCTCATCAAAATTCAGAGGAGAATCACTTTCTGACCTCTTGAATTCACTGGTGATAGTCGTTTTTCTGCAAACCTCTGCAGTTGTTCACTAGAGGTCTCTGTTCCGTCAAACTTCGAACCTTCGCTCGCCTACTGCTACGTCAGTCGAGTCTGTGCAGCTGCCTGTATTGCATTACTTAAGGTTGTTTACGTAGTGAAACGAAAAATAGCTCGAAGATCAACCTACATAATGATACGAGAAAAGCACTCCTTGAAGATGGTATTGGTCTGGAGGAGAAGTAATTCGCATGTTTTCTTTGATCTTATTGCTTTGATCATTTTTTTGAAAGTTTTCATATGCATTGTCACGGGTTTTTTTTCCCCCTGTATTTTTTTTCTCCTTTCAAACCGTGCCACTTTCTTTTTATTGTTATTATTTTTTTTCTCTCTTCTCTTTTTATTCTTTCTCTATTTTCTTCTTGTGTTTTTGCATTCCTCTTATAATTTTCCCTTTCTGTTTTTTTCACTCTCTAGAGATCTGTGATTTACCTTTATAATGTAAGAATTTTTTTATTATTATTTTATTATTTTGTTTTATTTTCATCTGCGTGAGAACAATTTCTTTTGGAATCTTAGTTAATTTGTATTTCCGCTGTATTTGTTTTCTAAATAATCCATTTAGACATTCTGTCGCATGTAATCTGATTACAGTGAACGTAATTATGTCGCGGAATTTTCGCGCGCTGGTTTGTGATGGGTGTATTTGTTTCCGAGTTGGAGGAATTTGTATTAAGAAAACGTGGTTGCAATCGGAGTTTTGAATCACTAGGTCAGCAAAGATGTAGCTTCCGAGTCATATCCGTTTTTATTTTAATTTTCATTTTTTACTTTAATTATTAGTCGGAGTTAGCGTGTGTGTTGTTTTAGTGGTCGACTTAACAATAAGGATACGATTGTTAAGAACCACATCTTTGGATTATCTTCATGCCCTTTTGAGTCATGGACGAAGGAAAAATGACTCGAGTTTTGGTGTCGCTGAGAAACCGCTGTGAAATGATTTCCAGACAGTGAAGCGCTCGGCCCATTTCGGATGTTTGTGTTTGAAGAACAGAACGCCTTGCTTCGGAGTTGTGTGTGTGTGTATCACGGACGAATAATGGATCAGCTGATCGGCGATTCACCTTTCCACGGAGCGGCAACTTGTTGAGCCTCATGACGTCACTTCAGTGGGGTACCTTCTCTCAGTCAGCAACCATACCAGTGTATTGTGATTACGCGTATACACCCAATGCTGGTATCCCAAGGTATTTGTGCGCGATGTGACAAACTTAAGTGACAATTTAATAGGCCTATTATTGTTTTGCTACCAATTCGTCATGCTAGCTAGAAACTTTAATATGAGTGTGTTAACCAATTTGATTACGCCGACAATTCCATTGACTCTAAGATTTTCTTTTATCAAACAAACTTTATAAACTTTGAAATCTTTGTCAAACAGAAAAAAGATAAACAATGTAGTGTTTTCAGTGTTAATCTCAATTTTAACTGACTTCAATCCCTTAGAAGAACTTTCTCAAACGGAAAGAAGTGTATGTTAATCCTTATTTTCATCGCCATCTGATTTCTTTGTATTTGATGTTCTTAGTAAGTATGATAATCACTGAATGATTCATTGTGAGCAAGCCGCTCGTTGATTGTTATCTTTACTGATTGTATCTTTAACCTTTATTCGTATAGTACAATATATTACTTTGTTTCTTTTGAACCTCAAGTATTTTTTTTTTACGTTTATTTAATTCGCCTTTAATATAAGTCGGGAAAAGAGTTTTTTCGGCCCAGCGCTCTTATTCCCTTCTACCTGTCCGCAGGTGTTTTAATTATGCTTCCACATGCCAATTATTCTCTGTTAGTCATTTTTATATTCATCTTGTTAGAAACGTGACCGCATTATCCTTAGGACATTTGTACAACTTCCGAGTTCTAAAGAAAACTGACCATAGGTAATGAAGTCTTGGATGTCACACTATCCTTATGAGAATTGAAGAGCCGTTTCTTCAAGCTTCAGTGTGTCCCTTGTACTTCAAAGTAACAACTGCAGAGGTTTACGGAAAAACGACTAACACCAGTGAATTCAGAGGTTAGAAAAGGATCATCCTCTGAATTTTTGGTGCGTATTTGTTTCTTCGAATCCAAAGGTGTTCCTTGTAAGATCTAGATCTCTGATGAATCCGCGATTCTGTTTCTTGACATTCAACAGCTATCTTGAAAGATAAATAAAAATATCCGGCCACATCAGACATTTTTGGGATTTAGTCACTCTGGTCTCAAAGGAAGATAAAAGTAAAAACTCCGTCCCGGTAATGCCTTTTTTATTTCAAGGCACGTTTTGACGCTTGTTTGGCATCCTACATCGCCAAGAAGAAGCAGTTTTCAAGTGCATGGGGGTTATAAAAATAATACGTGTGCATTCACAAAAATCTGTATCATTTATCATACTCATTCATTCATTCATAGTTCTCTGCCAAGGGCAGGTCCTTCACTGCAAACCCAGCATTCTCCAATCTTTCCTATTTTCAGCCTTCCTCTTCGTCTCCACATAAGATCCATTTATCATAATGTTGTCGATCATCTGAAATCTTCTTCTGCCACGAACTTTTTTACCGTTCACCATTCCTTCCAGTGCATCCATCATTAGAGAGTTTCTTCTCAGCCAGTGACCCAACCAGTTTCTTTTTCTCTTCCTGATCAGTTTCAGCATTATTCTTTCTTCACCCACTCTTTCTAGCACAGCTTCATTTCTTATTTTGTCTGTCCATTTCACACGCTCCATTCTTCTCCATATCCACATTTCAAATGCTTCTAGTCGTTTCTCTTCACTTCGTCGTAATGTCCATGTTTCTGCCCCATATAATGCCACACTCCACACAAAGCACTTCACTAGTCTCTTCCTTAGTTCTTTTTCCAGAGGTCCGCAGAAGATGCTCCTTTTCCTATTAAAAGCCTCCTTTGCTATTGCTATCCTCCTCTTGACTTCTTGGCAGCAGCTCATGTCACCACTTATAGTACACCCTAAGTATTTAAAGTTGTTCACTTGTTCCAATGTCTCATTCCGAATACTTATGTTTATCTTCTTTGTCTTTCTTCCGATAACCATAGTCTTTGTCTTGTTTACATTTATCTTCATTCCATATTGCTCA
>JAFIDM010104678.1:0-15537 GCA_023159025.1 Thereuonema tuberculata | reverse complement strand
AACAATCCATCTTCGTTCACATACAGGTGAGAAGCCTTTTAAATGTGAGTTTTGTGGAAAATGTTTTTCTCACAATGGACATTTAAAATGTCATCTTCGTTCACATACAAGTGAAAAGCCATTTAAATGTGAGTTTTCTGAAAAATGTTTTTCTCGCAATGAAAGTTTAACAATCCATCTTCGTTCACATACAGGTGAGAAGCCTTTTAAATGTGGGTTTTGTGGAAAATGTTTTTCTCACAATGGAAGTTTAACAATCCATCTTCGTTCACATACAGGTGAGAAGCCTTTTAAATGTGAGTTTTGTGGAAAATGTTTTTCTGAAAAGGGACATTTAAAAAGCCATCTTCGATCACATACAGGTGAAAAGCCTTTTAAATGCGAGTTTTGTGGAAAATGTTTTTCTCAGAATGGAAGTTTAACAATCCATCTTCGTTCACACACAGGTGATAAGCCTTTTAAATGCGAGTTTTGTGGAAAATGTTTTTCTCACAATGGAAGTTTAACAATCCATCTTCGTTCACACACAGGTGAGAAGCCTTTTAAATGTGAGTTTTGTGAAAAATGTTTTTCTCACAATGGACATTTAAAACTCCATCTTCGTTCACATACAGGTGAGAAGCCTTTTAAATGTGAGATTTGTGGAAAATGTTTTTCTCAAAGTGGAAGTTTAAAAATCCATGTTCGATCACATACAGGTTAGAAGCCTTTTAAATGTGAGTTTTATGGAAAATGTTTTTCTCAAATTGGACATTTAAAACTCCATCTTCGTTCACATACAGGTGAAAAGCCATTTAAATGTGAGTTTTGTGAAAAATGTTTTTCTGAAAATGGAAGTTTAAAAATTCATCTTCGTTCACATATAGGTGAGAAGCCTTTTCAATGTGAGTTTTGTGAAAAATGTTTTTCTCAAATTGGACATTTAAAAACTCATCTTCGATCACATACAGGTGAAAAGCCATTTAAATGTAATTTTTGTGAAAAATGTTTTTCTGAAATTGGAAGTTTAAAGAATCATCTTCTAACACATACAGGTCTAAAAGCCGTTTAAATGTGACTTTTGTGAAAAATGTTTTTCTGAAAATGGAAGTTTAAAAAGTCATCTTCGTTCTCATACAGGTGAAAAGCCATTTAAATGTGAGTTTTGTGAAAAATGTTTTTCTGAAAATGGACATCTAAAAAGCCATCTTCGAACACATACAGGTGAGAAGCCTTTTAAATGTAAGTTTTGTGAAAAAAATTTTTCTCACAATGGAAATTTAAAAAGCCATCTCAGATACCATAATATGCAATCAACTTAGATATGAGTTTTAGAGAATAGCATTTCGTAGACGACTTTCTTAAGAGACACCTCAGGTTGCATCCAGGTGAAGTCTCTTAAATTTCTCTTATTAGATCACATAAAGGCCAGAAGCTAATAATTATAAATTTTGTGAAAGAATATTTTATATAAGATTCCTCTTACATTAGGTCTCACAGGCGAAATGAAGAAAACTTTCCAAATGTATTTAATTTAAATATTCAAATAAATCAGAAAGATAAAAAGCCGTTTTAATGTTTGCCAAAAAAAGACATTTCAATAATAGTTGATTTAAAAGTATTAATATTGTGATCATATTAGATTACACACATGTTTGAAGTAATTGAAATGTAAATTTTGTTAAAAAAACAAAAAAAGTAAATAAATAAGTGGAGGTTGTGAAGAGGTCATAAATTATTTTTGATGTTGGATCTTGTAAAGACACCTTTCCTTGGTCTGCCATGTCTTCAGACTTATCTCCAATTGAACAAGTGTGGGACCAGCTGGGATGGGGGTAGCTTCGGCCATCAAATGTTAGCAGAGATCTGTAGCAGCATCCTAATTGCTTTTAAGTACATGGTTTGTTAGAAAACTTTTTTGATAGGAGCCTTCTTATAGAAGAGAAATGTAATTTGATTGAGACAATCAGGAAAAAAAATCCAATTAAGCAGACATTTAACTACATACATCAATGAACTAACTTTTGTTAACCTGTAAACAATGTGGTGACAATTCTCTTACAGTAACATGGTGAGGTCTCAAAGAGTGCTAAGATTGGGTAGGTGGGTGATTACAAAAATGTGGGATCACTAAATGCTAACTATTATCCATTTTTCAAATTTTGAAATTTTACTCTAATTTTTTTTTTTACTTTATAGTATATAAGCCTAGAATACAGTATACAAACATAAAAAGACAACAAGTGTTCTGGAAAATTACTAATTAAAACATTTGATTATCAGATCTGTAGGTAACAGATTTTGGACATTGTGGATCTGTAGGTTACAGATTTTGGATAAGGCTTATGTTTTCAATAACTCCAGGCCACAAATTTTCATCATAAATAACAAAACACCAATCACCGATTTTATAATCTATTTTACATGGCGAGGAATCAAGAATGGAGACTATCTTCTTTTCACCTGCTTCAGTGGTCAAACATTCTTGGTTGTTTCTACAAGAATGGCAAAAGCAAGATCTTGTACGTACTTCGATAATTCCAACTCTATCTGTTAATTTCACAGAGTGGATTTTTTGAGTTCCTTTAACAGTTTTTGCTGGTTCTCTGTTGGCTTGCTGAGCTCTGTCAATTTCTGTTTTTTCTACTAAAATTACAGCACGCTGTGTCCTAAATTTTTTGTTTGCCTTCCATTTCAGTGGGGGAATTGTTTGGCAGATATCAACAAAAATCTTCTGCTGATTGTATCAAACAGCCATTTTGAGCAATCTGTCTGTCTACCCAGTTTTTTATAACAGCACCCTCTGCATCAGACAGTCCCTTAGCATGGCGAGAACCAAAAAAATGGTGTTCATATCCATGATGGAAAGTCTGCGGATATAAAGAATAATCCAGAAAAGCTTGAAAACTTTTATACTGGCTCGCACAGCCATCAGACCAGCCAACATGATGCTCAATTTTCAAATTTCTTGTTTTTATTAAATGATTTACAGTAGTTGCACGGAATACATCTGCAGCAAAATGATCACGAGTTAGATCAGATGTGACCAAAGTCACACCTTCCCTAATAACTTCATTCGTATGTGGATCTCGATAAAAACAGACAGTTGGATGGAGAGTGATACTTTGTGTATCCCAGTATGAAGATTGAGGACTCAGTTGATATTTTATACGAAAATTTTCTGAAAAATCTTCCACAGTTATTAACCATCCATCATCAATATTTTCAATCAACTTATTAAATTGTTGTAGCTGCCAAGTGGCATTAAACAAATGAATACCAAAAGGCTGAAGCTCTTTCCTTAATTCATTCAGCAGGACTGTGATGTCACCCGTTTTTTGCACATAATCTCTCACTACTTTTACCTCCTGTTCTGGAATGCTACCTGATTCCACTGTTTTTGGAACTAAGCGTTCTGTTTTTTCGTACCTGGCCCACTTCATTGTAAGATTAGTGCTACATTTTTCGATCTTATTAAGCAGCTCTTTGTCAATTTTATCAATACAATCCTTGCACTGCCTTTCAACATAAAACAACGATTTTGGCTGACACATGCTAAGTTCATTTAGTTCATATACATTGCTTGGTAATTTTGGAAAGTCCGATCCTCGTTTGTTTGGTGGAAGACGACGGAGACTGTCTAATTTGTGCAATATGTTAATGCAATATTCACACATACATGTTATCAAGTCTTTACAGTTGGTAATTTTTACATTTTTGGGTCTCATGTTAGCAAAACTGATGTAACTAATTCTGTAGTCTGGATGCTCTTTATTGAATCGCATCCATGCATTGGAAACTGTGGTCTCCATTATATGCTGTACCTTGAATTTTTTAACTGTTTTTTTACAAGGTAAAGGTCGACTTATATTGCCTCTTTTGTAAAATGCCTCAATTTCTGATCGAGGTATCTTCAGTCTCTTGTGCTTATATAATGTTCCATTAACAATTATTTAATAGCACTTTTTTGAGTGATACTTTTAGCATTTTCATTATTTGGATATCTTTTACATTTCTTTTCTTTTTCAAATTTTCTGCATGACTTTTAATTTCTTTAACAACATCCTCGGAACTTTTAGCTTTCTTAGGGCTGTGTATCCCAAGACTTTTAAGAGCATGTTTTTTTCTTGGAGAACATGCCTTTATGAAGCTTTTTATGGCTCGAGCATATTTAGATGGAGATTTAGGTAGATGTTTCCGTACCCTTGAAGTTAAGACACGTACCGATGGAGACACTGAAGAAATGCTAGGTATTTCGGTTTTAGGCTTTAAAAGCTGTTTCTGTTTTGCAGCACGGTTATCCCTGTATTTTTTTTCCCTTTCAAGAACTCTTCTTTTTTTTTGATGGGTCTCTTGATTCAGCTTTCCTCACTCTGTCATATTCTTTTCTTTCTTCCTTGGACATGTCTTTGACTTTCTTCAGAAACTTTTTCCGAACTTCATCGTGCTTTTCAGCTTTTCTTCTTTCCCACATCTTTTGAACTCGAGTTTTCTCTCTTTGGATGCTTTTTTTTTCCTCAGACTCCTCGATCTTTTATTCCTAGCTGCTTTCTTTGCCAAATGGCATTTACACCTTTCTGGATCACTCACTTTCATCTTCTGCAAATATTTTCCACTTTTGGATTGTGCTTCCACAAGAGCTTCTTTCTTACGTTTTTGGAGGCATAGTCTAAATTTAAGAAAGAAAAGAATAGCACACTGCTTACACACTTAGAATTTTCAGTTATTGCAATAGAATCTTTTTATTATCCATTTAATTTTATTAATAGTCATTTAGAAGAGTTAAGTTTTTTATAAAAATTATTAACGATCAAAATTTCAAGATGATTTAGCTAAATTTGAATTTGATTATTAAGTTCTGTAAAATAAATATATAGCATTTGTTTTGCACATTATATAAAAAAAAAAACCTGTCTTGATCTAATTAAAAACAATACTTTTTAAATTTTTTGGGATTTGCTTCTATGAATTCTAAATATATATATATTATATAATATATTCTTTTTCAAGTGATTTGTACTCTGTAATCATAAATTTATTGAAAAAATTATTAGTGTTTTGATCGTTACGCAATTTTAATATCGTTAAATAATCTTTTTAAGTACATTTTCTGAGGGGAAAAAAAAAACCCATTCCTAATAAAACACTTACAAACATTGAAGATCAATTTATAAAATAATTTAGAGAGGTTTTACTACTCCTTATACATCGTACTTTCCTTTTTAAATAGTCGGAAAATTCATAACGATCGAAACTCCCGCCATTTTGTTTCGATCGTCACACGTGTTGGACATGCTCATTAATGATGTTAATCATTATTTCAACTAAATATACTATTTCTCGAAAAAAAAAGTATTGAATTGGAGAAATAAGATTGTAATTAATGACTTTCTTACATTTTTAGGACACTGGCAACTCTGTGAGAATAAATTAAACATTAAAATAATCGATGTTTCGATCGTAACGCGATTTGGACATCGTGGTTCAATAACTTAGAAAAGTATATTTACAGCAGAGAAAATGCACAAAAACTTATGAAAATGCTTTAAAACGTTGAAAAAATTATTTTAAAGGCTGATAAATGAGTTGAGATACTTACTTATTATTTATTTTGGCTTCGAAATAGCGTTATTTTGATCGTTACTTTTTGACAAACAGAACTGGCAAGAAAATATGTGTTATATATCTGTTGTAATTCTTCAATATTTTACACTGCTGCTGTCATCTGTCGACCGAAATAGTAAGCAAATCATCATTTTATTGTATTCCTTCAATATTTTGATTATGAAACTTCTAAAAACGTGTTAGAAATTTTTTTCCTTGGTGTTGCAGAGCATCAAAATTAACCATTTATAGCTAAAATGTTTTAATTTAAGGATATTTACAACAAACTTTTGTAATAAATGATACCAGTTCTTGTCTCTG
The DNA here is from genome assembly GCA_023159025.1 of Thereuonema tuberculata. NCBI lineage: Eukaryota > Metazoa > Arthropoda > Chilopoda > Scutigeromorpha > Scutigeridae > Thereuonema > Thereuonema tuberculata. The sequence continues at coordinate 9,633 of JAFIDM010104678.1, read as the reverse complement.
AACAGAACTAAAAATTCACTGAGAAAAATAATTTTAAGTTATAAGATCTAAATTTAATTTCTGAGATAACTAAGTTAAGAAGTATGTCTTGTCCCCACCTTTTTAAAATCACCCAGGTGTTAATTTTCAGTTTTATTTGAATTTGTATTTAAAAAGAGTAGCTTACTTAGAGTAAAATAAAATCAAATTGGTACAGATTTAGATTATTTTTTTTTTATTTTAAAATTACAAACTCTGAAAATCATTTGATTTTTGATATGTTTGAGGCAGAGAAAATATTGGATTCATACTTTTTCTTGTTTTTAACAAACCTAGAGCTAAAACAGCAATACTTACATATTTGAAAACTGGCAACCAGGATAAATGGAGGATAAATTGTATGTTCCTTTTTGTTCATTGGGATAACATTGGAGCTAAGAATGTGTCATGTATTGAGTTGGAGCTCATGAGAAAGCCTTGGGCTGAAGTTTGATGACCAAACTGTTGCCAGTTCTATCAGGAAAGCTACTCTATAATGAAGACAGTTGGGTTATTTGTTGCTAAACACAAGACATTAACAATATTAATAGAAATGATAGAATAAATGACTCATTGCCCAACTCCATATTGTTCGGCCATACAAGTAAATAGCACTTTTCTAGCTTGTCCGCTCTTCTTTTAGCATTCTTTTTAAATAGGATAATAATTGAGGTTTATGATATTCTAGGAAGGGCTATTGTGCATAGACAACAGAAGAATAACTACTTTATTTTTTACAGGAACATGAGGCCACAAGGTAATGTCCTTAGTGAAACCATATAAAGATGATTTAACTTCTGTTGTGGTTGGAAAGTTTCTGGAATCTCCCTCTTAATCTTTAGAGTTCTGATAAATGTCACCCCCTCTTCTTAAGCCTGTTTGTAACTTCAATCGAATCAAAACCGTTGTCACTTGTTGCCAGGGCCGCCAAGAAGGGGGGGGGGCAAAAGGGGCAGATTGCCCCGGGGCCCCACAAAAAAAGGGGCCCCGCCGTATTGGATTGTCCTTTTTTTTGGTTGTTAAAATAGGATTGTCCTTTTTTTTTTTTGGTTGTAGATTTTGGGATTGGGGGGCGGGGGCAAAAATCCAAATGTTGCCCCGGGGCCACCACTAGTCTCTGGGCGGCCCTGCTTGTTGCATTAGCTGCCATTTATGTTCCAACAAAGCTGCAGGGTAGCTTGGGTAGTCACTACAAGTTGTATTTAAGAATCAACTTTATTTATTGTTTGTCTGAAGACCATTCAGACTCAAGTCTCTTTTTAAACTAGTTCCCTGTGAAAAGCATTTTTCAGAAACCTTACATTACCTTTTGTTCAGAAGCCAATTATTGTTAATTTCGTGAAAGAATATTTTATTTACATTTTCCTTTTACATTAGATCCCACAAGTGAAAAGCAATTGAAGTGGGAATTCAGTGAAGAAAATTTTTTCACATAAATGTAATTTAAATATTGAAATATATTAAGCCATTTGAGCAAAAGAAATTTTCAGTAATAGCTGAAATAGTTGTTCAAATCTTGTAATCATATTAGATCACACTGAAGCAATTGAAATAGAAATTTTGTTTAAACAAAAGGTGGGGTAGAGGTAGGATCAAGAGCTGTTAAATTAACTGTCATGTTGGACAATATATAGACAAAAAAGCTTTTTAAAATTAAGGTTAATTAAGAATGCTTTTTGATTTATGCCTCCTTACACAAATTAATGATGAAATGTACAGTCAGACCTCGATATAAGGTCACTTTTCTAAAATCCCGGCTCATCGAATAGGAATTCTATGATTTGAAATATCGGATATATGGTCAGGTCTTAAATACTCGCATATAAGGTCACTTTTGTCTGTGATTTCAGTCCCACACTGATTTTATTCCAAGAATTTTTCCATGGGTACGATCTTTTATCGACGTCCTTTCTCCTTCCGACGGAAGGGACAGCTTTCCCATGCCTGGACGAGTAGGAAGGATATTTCTCCATTCCCATCGCTTCACGTGTCCATCGTTGTTAACCAGGAAGTCGAAGGAAAGGATCTCATTCCAACCGTTTCTGTGCTTGTGTTATGATGTCGACAAAAAGAAAAACATTGTCTCTATCTGAGAAAAAGAAAGTCTTCGAAGATTTTGAAAACTAATGTATCAAAAGCATGTTTTGCCAAAGAGCGTGGGATACCAAGAACGACTCTCAACAATATTCTGTCCTCGCATACTGTTGCAGAAACATGTAATGGAAAGAGAAAAAGGAAATTTTTCGTTTATCACTGAATGAGAAAGTTGAAGAAGGCCTTCTCCAATGGATAAAATTTGTTAGAGCACATAATGTGCTTAGTACTGAAAGAAAAAGCTCTACAAATAGCCGCCGAATTAGGAGAGAACGATTTTATGGCGAGCAATGGATGGATACAGAGATTTAAATTAAGACATGACTTAATTTTTAAAACACTGTGCTGTGAAGCCGGTGACGTGGATGATAGCTTTTTAAGTGATTGGAAGAAATCCGTGTTAGATGACATTTTGAAGCGGTATGAACATTGCGATATATTCAACATTGATGAATGTGGACATTTTTTTCCGAGTCTTTCTCGACAAAACTCTTACTTTCAAGAAAGAAAAATGTATAGGGGTGAAAAAAAGTAATGAAAGACTGACAATTTTTTTAGGAGCTAATATGGATGGCTCTGAAAAACTGAGACCGGTAGTTATCGGAAAATTTTAAAAGCCTCGTTGCTTTAAAAATGTCAAGTTTTTACCTTTGGATTATGATGCAAACAAAAAAGCATGGATAAATGGTAACATATTTCAGAAAACTATACGGCGTTTCGATAGATACTTTTTGAAAAATAAAAGAAAAGTTGTTTTCATCGCAGACAATTGCCCTGCTCATATCAACATACCTCAGTTGAAATCAATTGAGCTTGTTTTCTTACTCTCAAATGTTACCAGTGTTTTTCAACCTTTGGATCAGGGAGTCATTCAAAATCTGAAATTGAACTATAGAAAGCTCCTTCTGAAAAATTTGATTTCAGCAATTGATGAGAAAAAAAAAATTCACGTGTCTGTGTTAGATGCAGTTTTTTATATTCATAAAAGTTGGAGCTTGGTGTCAAACATTTCAAATTGCTTTCGACATGCTGGTTTTCAATTTTCTTCAAATAGTGTGGATGAAATAACAGATGCCTTGACTCCAGGGTGGTGTTGGCTGTATGCCACTGTAAAGTAAGGTTGGGATTGCAGCGCTCACCTGTGGTCTTCCAAACCCTGACAAGGTGGTCATCCGTTCCCAAACAAAAGTGGATTTCGCAGTCTACGATGTTGAGGTGAAAAAGGCACAAAATGGAAGAGGCGTCTAGAATACAGATTCACCTCTGCTAGGTGTCTGGAAATGGTTCTGGCAGAGACAGGATTCCCTTGTGGTCCTGCAACTGGATAGGGAACAAGGTAGCCATTGGATTTGTTTGTACCTCTCTGAAGATTAAATGATCCTCTCTTCTGGTGGTCTGGCTGGGTCGCCCAGAGCTGGACCGCCGTATAGAGGTTTCTTCACGTGTCCGTTGCATGCAACACAATCTGACTGTAAAGTCAGAACAGCCTCATTGGACAGGAACTCGCCAAACCGCTTAGCCGGCCTCTTGCGAACCGATGATACAGTCTCTCTCAACTCCATGAGTTGCTTGTAGTCACGTCTAAGGCATTGTTGTGACATGGTGATTGCTCACAGACCTCACCTGATCACCTTACAGTGCATGAGGACTCCACTACTTGTGGGTTATAAGTCCCACAACTTGCGATTGCAGCACTGCTGTAGGACGAGCGGCAATCACACCAAATGCTAATCATTTCCATATCTGCCATCACAGTGTTATTTACTTACTTTCATGTCTATACAATAACTTTTTCTTGGCGCACAAGTTTTTGTTGTTGTCAGTGAGTGTATATAACTATCACATTAGGATTTACCTTTCTTTTAACTTTCTGCTACAGTCAAAATAACATTCCAGATCTTAGACATATTATATAGAATAATATGCCAAAGTTGAGGATGCAATAATAATCCAACTGTTAGTCAGTTTTTAATAATTCCTAACTCTCTCAACTTGGAAGGCACCAGATGATGGCAACTACGGAGAGGGAACCATTAGTTCTCTTTTAAAATCTGCAGATCTTAAATCTGAGCATCCAAGAATACAGGATTTTGCTCAACTGTGGGAAGCTTCTTAAAGCTCAGAAACTTTTCCAAACTAATGTTGGTTTTTCTGATCATGATTTATTTTAACAGTGATTCCAGACTAATTTACTACATTGCAGGCTATGTAACCAGGAAGCTTATTTTGAGAAGTGATTACAAAGATAGCCAAGATAACTCTTGGACAATGATGCATTAACAACAACCCCAATTTCTTCTCTCATAAGGAATTTTGATGTTGGTGGATTGGTGTATCCTTTGAAAACATTAAATGATTTTATTCTCTTAATTGAAAACTATTTCACTTACTGGTTTAGCTATAATGAAATGAATAGTGAATGCTTTGTAGGTATTTCTTCAAGATAATCTTAAAAATCCCAAAGTGTTGATAGGATTTACTCAGCATAAGATATATGTAAGGAGCCAAATGTTAAGATTTTATATTATTACTCGAATACATTTCTATGAGAAACAATTAATAAAAACGACAGTTAATTCTGCAGACATCTACCATGGCTACAAAATACTCAAGTACTGACAGCTGTGGAAATAAGAAAAATACTGAAATTGGAGGAACGTAGACTTGTTTTCAAAACAAAACTGATTAATAAAAAATTAAAAAAGCCTCGATTGAGATTATTACTGAAACTATTCAAGAAGGTTGAAAACAATTAGAAAGCTTCAATTTATATCCTAAACAAAGAGATAAAAACAGAAGAACAATAATTTTGCTTATCACAAGGAGCAAAATAAATGAATTCAAAGAGAAAATACAAAACAATTTAATGAAGATAAATTTTCTAAAAGAAATAAAAGTCCTGTTTAAGCCACACTAAGTAATAATCCTCTTACTATTCAATTTCTTCATTTTTATTATTTAATTAAAAAAAAAGGAAGAAAAACATGATCATGGTGATTAATACGTACACTGTATATGTATTCATATCTCTTTCGGGATCATCCACTGGTAAAACACAGAGATGGATTTAAATAGGATAGGAAATCCTAATTTAAATAGAAAAACAAGAATATTACCCACTAAGCATAGAAGAATCATCCCAATTCTGCTGTTGAGAGATTAATGTTATTTCGAAAGACAATGAGACCTAATAGATATTATAGAACTTCACACTGGAAAAATCAAAAATATTTCGAAGTTCTTCTCTATTAGACAGGACACTTCAAATCTCCAATTTGTAATAGTAAAAGCTAACAAAAATACACATCCCTTGCCCTCAGTGAACTAGAGCTGAAAATTGTTGAAAAACAACATCAGCAGAACTGATAAAAAGGCTCATTGGAAGAATAAATCTATTCATGGCAGAAATCGTTAAAATGAATAAGATGTTAAAAGCATAAAATTATAGCTTAATTATTGATGACAATTGATAAAAAAAGTAAATTTGGAGTCAGAAGATACAGTTTTTATCATAGGTTTCTAGGTACAGATGTTATGGATGACTCCGGATGTGAGTGTCTCCCTCTTTGAACAAACAAACTTACATTTAGATCCCATCCATGTATTTATTCTAGCCACTGTAGTATCACCTACTACAAGATATCTATACATTTCTAAAGAAAACATGAATATTTATATCAAATTAGAGCAAAGTGAAATATCTATTTACGCACTCTAATCGACAGGATTACCGGCAGCTGTTGAAGTAGAAACATGAAATTCCTGCAGGACTTAGGCATAATTTGGGGGGAGGGTGTAGCCCACTCTTAATATTTTGAGGACTAAAAAATCCTACAAATGTATATATAAAAGTCGACAGACATTATTGACTTTTGACCCCAAATCAAATGTTTGTCCCCTACCGCCAAAATAAAAATGCTGAAATTCCGCTGATGGTTGAGGACTTGATATCTTGTGAAACTGGTCGATATTCAAATCGTAGAATATATTTTCTTATTATTTATCATTGAATCACAATGAACATTTTAATTAATTCATTCTTCATTTATAACATTTTTATGACTATTTTTTTATGTTATAATTCTACAGAAGAATATAAATAAATAATAATGCAAATAATCCTTTCATGGGAAAACAATAAAAAATTTAACATAAAACACGGAGAAATGATGAAAATACAGAATCATTTGCTTTTACTCCTTGAGCCATCCTCGACGGGAATATGTTTCATCCTTATTAGGAATCATCAGCCAGATTTACTCTCGATGATCAAGCTCAGAAAGCGTGAAAGCCTCTGGATGTAAGATAGGCTTATATATTTTAACATTGAGAAACTTTTTCCCTCGTATTATTTTCAAGACTTTTAAGATACAAAACAATAAAGTAGGAGAAAAGATACTTGTAGGTTTAACGTCTGTATATAATATTAATAATAAGAATGAAATTAAGGCCACCACACATTGAAAAAAATGTAGGTATAAATTAAAAATTACACTAGTAGAGTCGCGATAATCCGAGGTAATTGGGGCTGATGGTACCTCGGATTACAAAAAACTCGGATTACACGGAAAAAAGAAAAAAAAACTGGAATTTTCAACTAAAACGAGACAAATTTAATTTATAATAGATTTAAAAATATCAGATACATTAACAATGTTACCTGGTTACATGAAATGACTGTTTATAAGCATATACAACTTTAAAAAACTGTCCAAAGTCTTCTGCTTCACAGTAGAGCAACGCTTTTAGCAGCGATGTCACGCCATCATCGAAGTAGTAAAATGGAAAACTATCACACTGACCCCTCAAATGACTTCTTGGAATCGTCGCCCTGTGTGACCTTGGACTAGCCTCATCTCGGATTACACGGAAGCTCCGATTACCGCGACTGTACTGTAGTACTTTTGGGGTGGATGATACCCCATTAGTGTAACATGCCAACCTTTAAAGGAGCGGGTTATACAGCACTCTTTGGCCCTCAAGAACAGGGATTTCAATTATATAACCATAGGTTACACCTGCAGAACCAACCACTCATTGAAGTTTGAGCAGCCAAAAATCATACGTAATGAAAGAAACGACTTTACAAGAAAATGTAATGAGTCCTTCTTTATCATTACAGACATGGGCAGATTTAGATCTTGATATCTGGGGATGCGAGCTTACCGGAAGGTATGAGGTATTTGTATACCAAATTCAAACACCAAAACCCAATTTAAATGTTCCGTTTTTAGGCCTAAATTAATAATTAATAAAATTATTATAACAGAAAACATTTTTATTTATCTGTAAAAAAACTTATCATCCCAAAAATCTGGGGGTGCGTCGCACCCCCGTAAATCCGCCCATGATTACAGACAATAGATGTTATAACGATAATCTCTCTGATCACACAATTCTCCAATATGGTTTCCATAAGTGCCATTGCCATATTTTAGGTTACATAAATGTTAATTTGAGGTTCCAAAATAAACTGTTTTGTATCACCACAATTTTTTCCCTGTTGTTCCAGCATGGTATCTCGATGCCATAAATAGTGCTGCCAAGACAGAAAATGGCTCAGAAAATATTGAATTAATTCACTGAAATTTGGTCGGGTGTTAGACATTGACATGCCCATTGCGGATGTTACCAGTATTTGACATACACACAAACTTTAAGCAACTGGTAAAAAAATAAGAAATGAGCAAATATCTAATAATTGTAAGTAGTTGTATGGTATTGTTCATATTCTATTATAAAGAGCAAAATTTTCATTTCAAAATTTTGAAAACAACCCACAAGTCAAGTCAAAGCAGCCAACTTGGTTCGGACATTACAAGCATTTGGCACATGGTTTTCAACAAAAAAGAGGTTTCACAAATGTAGGTAAAATGTTGCTTTCTACAGCAAAACCTTCTTTATAGCTTAAAAATCTTAATAAATACTAAAAACGAATGTAAATTTGGATTAGTGATTGTTTTACAGAAGGCAATCTCTGAATGTCGGACGTTACAGATTTTGACAAAAAAGAAATTTCCCGTTTCAACATAGGCTTAAATTAAGAATTGTAGCACCCTCTGAAGCTACGGAATTTCCACAACTAAATAAAATAATAGACAGCGCATTAAGTCTAATTTTGAACATTAAACAATGCAAAAAGTATAGTATAAGATTGATTGTTTCGGACGTTACAATTTGATATACACAAAACTCAATTCAAGTCGGATTTTTGAAAGGAAGATGTGCAGTTTTGCAGTCGGTCAGGTATCTCCGTTTGGTGGGAATTGTTGGAGCTAACTTAAGACTTGGTTTTACAATTTATTCCACATCAAAAACGCTTCTAGAAGAGGAGCTATACTAATTCAATGACAGCGTTGTTTGCTCAGTTAACATTGCGGCTGTCAAATTTAAGCACTTTTTGCGAGTTTTATAGTTAAAATTAGTCACATAAACCATTTTAATTATGGTTTTTATTGCTTTTCTTGTTTATTTGAACATTTTAAGATTAGGTAATACACAGTTTGTTTTTGTTTAGGTTGTGATAATGAAACTTGAGCCTTTTAAAAAACCCAGTTTCTAAACTTCCCAGAATATGGCAATGGCACATAACAATTCACCATTTATTTGCATACGTTCCTTTCTCCATTCCATTTTATTGTTTTTTTTTTGTTTTTATCTATTTATTTTCGGGTAAAGTCGCGTTCGTGGTACACCTCGTCATTCGGTTCGGAGGAATACACCACGTGGTTTTCATAATTTATTTTATTGGTTTGTTTGTGCGGATTGATATTAATTTTTTAATTATTGTTTTGTCACGTGGTTTCTTTGTTCTTTTTTGTCACGTGATTTTTCTTTGTTCTTTCCTGCCAAACAATATGCATGTTTCTGATGGTTCTAATCGATTAGCTGAAGGTAAATGTGACTTTATGTATCTGGCAAGTTTGAGAGATGGATGGGATGTAAGAAATATGTGATTGACTTTTGTATGAATGTGGGTTTAATTGCCAAAGAATATAAATGTCCTAAATTTGGTAACAATATAAGGTTGAATGAAAGATTGGATGTAACTGATGGATATATGTGGTATTGTCGTGTGAAAGCAAAGGATAACAGACATTATTTGAAAAGATCTGTACACAAGGGTACGTGGTTTGAGTATAGTCATTTGAATATGTGTCTTATATATATTTTAATAACTGTACTTTTAATATACAATAATAAGTCCGTTTTATATAGTTCATTTAAATTAAAGAAAAATTCTAAATAACATTACTGAACAGTAAAATAAAATGGTTAAACTTCAGATTGGGGAACAGATTTGGAATTATTTTTTTTTTGAAAAAGTGATGTCATCGCTGTTTTTGGGACTATATCCAAGATGGCGGACATCGTGATGTCATTGGTTGTTTTTGAGTATATCGAAGATGGCGGACATCGTTTATTGTTGAAATATGAGTGGATGGAAATGGCGGGTTTTTTTTTCAATACATACATCCTGCAGCTAAGCCAACCTAACTTGGCTAACCTAAACCAAATTTG
>JAFIDM010104677.1:0-17836 GCA_023159025.1 Thereuonema tuberculata | reverse complement strand
AAAAATTGAAATAGTAAGAAATTGAAATATTGCGAAAGACAGGAAAGGATAAAGAATTGTATATATATCAAAGTCTGATAAAGGTAACCATTTCTAGTCCAGTCAACGAATGATCACAGAGTGCATGGGGGGGGGGGGGGGGAAATTTTTTGATTCAGGGGTGGGTTTGGGGTTGGGGGGGGTTAAACATTCCAAAAGTACCAGACCCTGAGAGGTGAGCCAAAGGGGGGGGGGCGTCCGGAAGGCCGTAAATTTTGCCGTTTTTTCGTTTTTCTCTTAAAACTCGAAAAAGATAGGTTCTGGAGAAAAAAGTATTCTGACCTGTTTGAAAGCTGACAAAATTTCTTACATTCTTTACTCGGATAAAAAGTTTCTATTTTCAACCGTTCTCGAAATATCAGCTTCTGAAAATCACCTATTTCTGGAAAAGGATGTTTCTGATCACATAGTTCGTCATACTCTGCTCTTTAACACCTCAAATCTGCTAACATGCTACAAACTACGACCAAATCATTGAAGATGATTACAGTTGCTGCATAATTATACATTCTAGATGCACAGTAATAGCTGAAATTATGGATTTGAAGATGTTGTGTTGTAATGTGATTGGTATATTGCTGGAAATCAATAACTACCTTTTATTGTATCCATTTGCCAAGTTTTATCTATTTATTGCTGTAAGTTGTTGCATTTGGTATAATAATTAGTAGCTACACTCCAAATAGTGGGAAAAGGTAGGTATTCCTATAAAACAACATAACATATTGTTTGAACTACGTCTAATTACAAAAAACATAAACAATATATAAGAGGTACAACAAAACGAAAAACATCTGTGAGATAAAAACGACCGATCAATGTTGAGAAGGGGTAGTTATCCATGGAGACTCACTCAACATCACCAGAAGAGGAAACGATTCCTGTAAGGTAATTGCAACTGGATCGAATTCTTCCCCCTCCTCCTCCTCGTTGATGGGTACCCCGTTATGGCATTTGCCCTGGCAGTTGTGGCATGCTGCAGAACAATTCAACGATGCCCTTCTGCAGCTGCATCTTCCAGAGTCGCATTTCTTTTTATTTCGACAAAATATGACTTCTAAAATTTCGTCGGGTGCAGCATTTTTGTCGCAGAACTTAGGCACCAGCTCCCCATTTTTCTCCTCCCAGCCAAGTATTCCTTCACCCAACATATGTGGGGCCAGTACCGTTCCATCCACTTATGTATTTGATAATACACTCTGTAGGAGTGGTACTTCGTGGCCCCTTCAGTTGGTGGGAGTGTAGAAATGTCCAGATTGATCGAAGAAGCTGATTTTATAAATGCTCGGTACCTGTACGCATCTAAGGACGACTCCTTAGATGGAGCACCATACCATCTGAGTATGCAATTATTTCTAGCTCTTTCGATCTCGGATGGTGTCGGCGAAGGGCTGGAAAGTACCTCAGCTGCTTCCTTTATTAATTTGTCCTTCTGGTATAATTTAGCAAACTTGATTTTGCTCTTTCTGAAGGCTGCGGAGATGGCCTGTTAAACTATGCAGAAAGAGAATGCGCTGCAGCCCGAGCTGCTGCAGCACTTGAGACGAGTATGTTGCTGTGCGTACCTTTCCTCTGCCATATTTCACCAGAATTATGTCACGATCGGGAGGAGTTTTCGCCAGCAACGGGACTGCCAAGTCCACATCTTCGCCTATCACAGCCACTGAAGAGTTTACTGATTTTTCAATGGTTGCAGATATAATGCCTACATCTGCGTCATCTTCTGCATGAAGGGTGTTGATGTCATTTTCCTCCAGATTTTTCATCAGCAGCTTGATAAGAAGGTTCTTGTTGGTGGCGTTCGAAAGAAAGATTTCTTGCTTCACTCTGATTTCAGTTTCCATGGTAAACTAAATATCCACGCACCGTTTGAGTCGATACCACTTTAGTACTTAATGTTATGTTGGTGTAGCCATCAAAAACTACAGTACAACTTCTTCCCGGATAGTGCTGCTTTCCAAATCGAACGTAATCATCACAAATAGATGATATTGTGTTACTACCGTGTTGCCAAAAGACCTTGTGGATAAGGAATCCCCCATCAATAACTACCGCATGGTTGCTGAATTGAACATCCCTTTCGGTTGTTTTAAAGAGACTGTACAAGTTCGCCTTGTTACATTTTCTCATTTCACCTTCCTTGAAGAAAGGCATAGGATACTCATACCCCATTTAATTCTTTAGATCACCGTGTGATTTCTTGCTTATGCAAATTCGTTGAAACAGTAGATTGGGATTGACTGCAACTTTGTTATTGTTTATTGTGATTGATGAACTCATAGAAGAAAGAGGAAGTGCTTGGTTTTTTGTGATAATATTAGGTATGAAAATGATACATTTTCCATTTTAGATATTGCGTTCTTTCCAATGTAAGAGCATCATAACAGGAGATTGTAGCATCTCCTATGATCCCTGTTGCAATTGACATGTTCATATTTGGCAGAAAAGGAGGAGGAGTTTCAAACCAATTTTGTAATTTGACAACGTCACTTGCGTTTCTCCTTTGGCGAGCTTCCCCGAAATCCTTATGCTGTTCACTTGACGAACCCAAGACACCACAATATTTCTCGAGTGAATAACAAAAGTCATTAGTGCAAATGCAACAACTTACAGCAATAAATAGATAAAACATGCCAAATGGATGCAATAAAAGGTAGTTATTGATTTCCAGCAATACACCAATCACATTACAACACAACATCTTCAAATCCATAATTTCAGCTATTACTGTGCATCATCTCGTATGTATAATTATGCAGCAACTGTAATCCTCTTCACTTGATTTGGTTGTAGTTTGTAGCATATTAGCAGATTTGAGGTGTTAAAGAGCAGAGTATGACGAACCCTGTGATCAGAAACATCGTTTTCCGGAAATAGGTGATTTTCAGAAGCTGATATTTCGAGAACGGTTGAAGATAGAAACTTTTTGTCTGAGTAAAGAATGTAAGAAATTTTGACAGCTTTCAAACAGGTCAGAATACTTTTTTCTCCAGAACCTATAGTTTTCGAGTTTTAAGGGAAAAATCAAAAAAAAAGAAAAATTTACGGCCTTCCGGGCGCCCCCACCCCTTCGGCTCACCTCTGAGGGTCGGGTACTTTTGGGATTTTTACCTCCCACGAACCCCAAACCCATCCCTGAAGTCAAAAATTCAGCCCCCCCTCCATGCACTCTACACCCTTTTTGAGCATTCGCTGACTGGACTATTAGTGATGATGACTTGGGTTGATTATTAGTAAAATTGGATAAATTGGTTGACGATTTACATTATGAACAGTTAGAAAAGGATCCAACTATTAAAAGATATAATAAAGTCAAGAAAATCACTAAGAAATTAATGGATCAAGAAACAATTAACTTCAAACAAAAACAAGAAATTTTGAAAGATGCCTGCAAAACGCCTACTTTAGAGGGAAAAATAAATACCCATAAAGAAGGAAACCCGATTCGTTCAGTGATAAATACTTATGACATCTCCTTTACAAGAACCTAACAGAGGAGACTCTACTGATTATGGAAAAATTAGTCTTTTAAAAATAAAGATTTATTATTAAAATTCAGGATATATAATGTGGAATTGATGAAATTGATAAAATTAGTAACAAGTAATACTTACTTTAAGCCTAGGAATAAAATATTTAAATAAGTAAAAGGATTCCCAATGGGATCACCCCTATCAAGACAAATATGTAATAAATACATGAATTACTTTGAATATGAATTTTTAAGAAATAGTAAATTCCAAATGGAATATTTCAGATATGCAGATGATATTTTAATAATTTGGTACGGTACTATTCGACGTTTGATAAATTCTTTGAAGATATTATTAAAACAAATGAAGACATAAAATTTAAAATGGAAAAAGAAGTTAATAACAAACTAAACTTACTAGATGTATGTTTAATGAAAAAAAGGTTATCTAGTTTGAAGGCAATTCAGGAAGGATTATCAAAGTGATCATGTACTAAATTTTGGATCAGGTCATGGAGTTAACATTAAAAGGAATATAATTGATAACTTCATTCACAGAATTGAAAGGTCGACAAAAATTCTGAGGAAAAGTACAAGAATAAATTAGATAAAATGATAATAATTTTTTAAAAAATGGTTATGGAGATAGCTTCATAAACAAGGTTTTAGTAAAATAAAACACCTTCAATTAAGGAATTGAACATGGATAATGAGAAGAGAATGGTAATACCTTATTTAAATAGAAATAGTATGGAATTAAAGAGGATTTGTGAGAGATATAACATTGAAATAGCATTTGAATACAAGAACAAATTAAAAAATATTAATTTTTATGTTGTCAGTTGAAAGTGAAAGGAAAAACGAAATGGGTATAATATACGAAATGTGGTGATTTTTATGTTGGAGAGAGCAAAAGAGAACGAGTCTTGGAACATGTTAACTACATAAAAAAAATAAACAAATACTGTAGATTAATCAGAAATAGCAGAATATTGTCTTAAACTGGAACATTGTATGAATAGTAATGTAAAAACACTGGGTGTGGAAAAAGACTCAAGGATTAGGAAAATTATAGAAAGTATAATAATAAGAAATACTATGGGTCAAAATTTGAATAGAAATGAAGGAGTGATGTTAATAGCAGTTTTGTGAAATTAGCAGGAGATTTGGTGAATTTATGTTTTGATTTCCAAAAACCAGTACGATTTGAAGAAATGAATATTAAGTTCTTGCTATTATTGGGTTGTTTGTGTGTCAATAATGATTTGACATTTTAAGATTGTTAAAATTTTTTGAAAATTGCATTTTCGTTCCTGTGAAATGAGCCTCAAAACTGGTAGGGTAAGTGCTCGCGCAGGTGAACTATAATTGAAGACACCGGTGCAAAAAGGAGGCAGCTCCATTTCAGCAAATTTTTCAGGAGAAGCAAAAAACTGTCCCCTTTTTGCACCGAATCCAATCAGGAGGCATATATATATACTGTAAAACCTCGTTAAGTCGTCACCCGGATAAGTCGTCACTCCGCTTAAGTCGTCGTTTTCCTTTGGTCCCGATAAGGTCTCATAGACAATAATGTAAAATAACCCTCTTTTACTCGTCACCAAATTTAATTCTACTCCGGATAACTCGTCACCCTCAAAAATGGCGAAAAGCATCTTTATTCTCAATTTTGCCTGCTATCTTTTCAGCCCCGCCCCTTCACTTTAAGAAAGCCTAGCCTTTACGGGGAATTTTCACGTGGGAAATTCACTTGGGAAATTTCATTACAAGAGTAGACGTTTTTCGTGACCGCTACTGAGTGCGATTTTATTTCATAGCGAGTAAGCCTCGAAAATTTAAAAGCGTTCGAAATTGTTTTTCTTCCTCCAAATGTAACTGCACTTCTTCAGCCTTTAGATCAATGGATAATTCTTGACTTTAAACGAAAGTACAAAAAAATGCTTGTAAAGGACATGATGAAAGCCTTGGATAGGAACGAAAAGCTAGAAGTTTCGGTTTTAGATACGATTAACTATGTGCACAAAAGTTGGAGTTCCATTTCATTACAAAGTGTCTCGTATTGTTACCAGTGATCAGCACGTTCATCAATCAACACTGTTTATTAAGTGATTATTTTAATGCCAGTAAAAGAAAATCAAATGTGGTAAGTATAAAATGTGTTTGTTTTTTTTATTTCCACTCATTCATTTGCATGTATTGATTTCTGAAAATCTTGTTTTTTCTCACCGAATCCTACAGCAATTCATAAAAATATTGTATTTCAGTGTTTTTTTTGTTTTGTTTTGTTTGTTTTTTTCAAAAATGCCCACTCCGCTTAAGTCGTCAAAAATGTTCGGTCCCTTGAGTGACGACTTAACGAGGTTTTACTGTATATATATCCATTGTATTTCCCTTATGAGTTAACGGAGCTGCCTCGTTTTTGCACCAATCGATGGAGCGCCTTTCTATAAACTTGTAGCGATTAAAAACGAAAAATCGTCAATATATGGAACTGCCTCCTTTTTGCACCGGTATCTTCAATTAATCTTAATACAAGCTATTATCTGTTAATGATAATTTGTTTCAATTTTCGTTAAAAATAATTGGATTAAAATAATTTTTTGACAGGAATTCGCAATTTTTTAAGTAAATAATCTTATTATCGCAGAACAGAAATCAGTTCTTTACAGTGAATAAGCTTAATAAAAAATATAACGGAAAGCATTCCCGAATCTCTTTTCTAATATACAAGTACAAAGCGTTTACTTTTCCATTTATCTCTCTTCTATTATCACTTTTAGTTAATTCTATTAATCTGCAAGAAATGTGACAACAATTGTCGATGCATTAACACTTTGAGCTGCAATCAAAAATGTCTACGACGAGAAGCAGTTTGATAATGCGAAGACAGCAGAGATTCTGAAGTACATTCATACTGAAAAATGAAGGATAATTGTGGCTGAAAGAAAATGTTGCCTTACAGAAAGTGAATTACCATGAAAACTACTCCATCCTTTTGTAGGAATGGCCAAAGACAGTTTATTCTTTATCAGACATATGGTGACGACACAAGATGTGTCATAATTAGAATGGCAGAACTGCCAAAACAAGGATGGAACACTTGTTGTGCTGTTCTTAGATGCGACAGTGCTTTATACCATATAAAAATGGCTAGCAACCCGATTGATAAGATTATGCAGGACAGAATCATAGGATGACTTGAGGCTGGTCAAACCCAGATGACTGTTCCAAGAACTGCATGTCCAACAAAATGTATTTTCTAGAGTCTAGAAGGAATTCTAAAAGATTGAAAATATCAGTTAATGCTGCAGCACAGATCGTCCAAGGATTACCATGGCAGAAAAATACCGTTATTTATGACTACTGTGAGACGATGCAGACGGAGAACAACAAGGGATCTTGCCAGGTACTCATTCATCAATGATAGGAAAGACTGTTTCAAGGCATACCACGTACAGATATTGCGTGAAGTTGTATCCCATTTTCTGCAGCCTAGAGACTGTTTAACCTGGCGCTGAAAATGTCATTCTTGGTCAGAGAATAGGTGGGATTATATTTTTGTTTATGCGGAAATCCAAGTTCAATTTTCAGAGTGGAAATCAGACTTCATCTGAAATGTGCGGCCATCCAAATTCCTTGAACAGGATCATTATGATGGAGGTGAGGTCATGATCTGAGGTAGAATCATATTGAGTACCTTGTATCCAAATGGGAACTCTTAATAGTATATATATATATCTTGATATACTGCTTTGCCATTCTAAAACAATATATTCAAGGTGCAATGGAGACATGACTTCCTATTTATGGATGCACGCACTCAAAGAGCTGCTCTCGAAGATGATTGCCCAGAAGTAGGACATCCGGCTCTAAGAGTGGGAAACATCGATGTTCCGATTGAATAAACATAGGACACAATCGAGAGACATGTTGTAGGATGTCATCCACAGTCTAGAGCTCTTCACTGCCTCAGGGAGCATTGGTGCAAGAATAAGACTCCATTCCATAGCAATAGCTTGATATGTTCGTGCTGCATATGCCAATGAGCTATACTTACTGTGGTGGGACATTATAGAATCAGGAAGCTGTTTCCATTATTCTGATATCAGTGATGGAGCTGCTGCTTTTTTTCTTTCTTGAATTATCGTTTTGTTCAATAAGCTACATATGAAGCTTCAATCCTTTGGCTGTTAGGATCGCAAATGTCATTATTCTTAATTTTTAAGCATCAGCATAAACTTTCAATCAGAAATCAGGGTTCTCAATCATGCTGTCACGTGCTATTGGCGCCTAAGCGTTTTTTTGTTTGTTTGTTTTTTTTTTATGAAAATCGAACCAAAGCTGTCTGACAATAGATGTTGCTTGATTGATAGTCGATATTGAGAAATAAGGACAGCTGCAGTCGCAAAAAAAATAAATCGATTAGTAAGGACAACTAAGAATGTATTATTAAATAGAGAGACAGGCGACAGACATAATTGACAGAGAAGTCGTATACACATTTAACTCGTTTAGATTAAGTTCACATCAGTGACAATTATACGATGCAGCCTATCAATGAACAGTGGCAATTTTATCTACAGCCTACTGAGATCGTTAGGGTTGGAGAGACGACTATGTAGAGATCTCGGTCTTGCTAACATTAACTGAGATTCACAATGGCGATGAGGCCGAGAATCATAGAACTATTCTCATCACTGTCATGAGGAGGCAGATATTAATTTATTTAAACAGGATCGCAAATGACATCAGATATTTCCGGATTTTAAAGATTTTCCAAAATTAAATTTTTCATTTAATAGGAATACAAGAATTTCAGAATTTAGTCTATTCTGATGTCTAATAAGTAGGCAAACTAAAACCATATTTGATATGTTGACTACACTTTTCCTTGCATTGTGCTGAGATGAACTACAGGAGCTCAACACCCGCCCACCCCTGGGAAAGAAATCTGGTAGCCATTCTACAGAGGGCGGGGTAGATCCTAGGACCGATTTGAAGGAGAATGGAGAGTAGAAAAATCTCCACCCTCCACCGAGGCAGGGGATCAAACCCGCCACTTCCAACCCACAGCCAAGCACACTTACCCACGTGGCTATCTGGCCCACTTATGACAAGAGAATATTTCCTTTAATTTGCATGAATAAATAATATTTAATACTTACTTTCTACAGCCCTAGCTGGCATTGTGTCAAGGTAAGAACTTCCCTGATCCATACAGCTTTTCTTTGTACATTGAAGTTTCTTATCCATGGCTCTGAGATAGGTGGTGATTTTAGCCATAAATAACTTAGGGGCTTTTGCTGAGATCTCACATGCATAAATGAAAAAAATTATTGTTTTTTGGTTGAATGATGTAAGGTCTGGGCTAAATTAATTAAGAAACCCCATCATTCTTTTTTTGCTCACACTGTATAAATGCTGCCTCTTGTTTTTTATATATATATAAACCTATTTCAAAAAGGAACATTATAAGTTTATGGTTGCTTAACACATCATTGCACAACCTACAGCTGCTTCCAATTTCTATTCTTGGAATTTCTTAGCCAAGTGATACAGCAGCTAAAATTTTAGTATTGAAACTTGAGGTGAAAAGTTTTCCTGTTACAATCAGTTGAGCAAATAACTAAATTAAACAAAAAAGGCTGTAGTAGGCCACAAAACAGACAGACAGACTAGCGTTTCTTTGAGTTTTGGGAGTGTTATTAAAATTTAATTGGAGAATCCTTAACCACTTATAACATCCTAAAAGAGTAAAAGCAATGAATAAGAATAACTCTAGCTGACGATACCTATTAAATATTAGCAGCTATCTTAAGTAAAAGTCCTATTGAAAACAATTTGTGATTCTTTTTAATTTGCAATTAAGAAATTTAAATCTTAATATCGGTAAAAAATAGTTTACCTAAAATAATTAAAGCAATTCATTCTGAATCATTAAAAAATATAAAGAGGTTTAACACATTAATTTGATTTGTGATTTCTTGTCTTTTTTTAATTAGAATCCAAATTATTTTAATAAATTTATGATAAAAGAGGGTTCCAGCAGTGCAGATGAACAGATAACGAGTTCCAGCAGCTTGTTTAGCTATAATTAAATAATCCTAAATCAGAATTAAATAGGAATGGGCATTTCAACTTCCTACAAATGCAAGTTTCAACATAAAAACAATTTTAAGATCTTTTCATAAGGAATCAGTAATATTTGTGAGGCAAGAAATTGAACTGATCCTTGCACTCTAACTTCTATTGTAGGCTGTATATGCCTTTAAGGATGACTGTTCTAAGGAACTCAAGGTTTTCAGAATGAAATATCAAAAAGAAAAAAAAAAAAAAAGGAATTGTGAAAATATTCCTGTGGCTTCCCAGTAACATTAAAAAAACACAGAAATTTATGAGAATTCAACCATTTTTGTCATAATTTAAATATATAATATCACAAAGATTTTTAAGTTGCAAGGTCAAGATAGACAATTGTTATTAATAGTTCTATATATAAAAAAGGATTTCTTTTGAAAAGAATAAATAACATTAGATATCTTATGATCATTCTTATCTTTGAAGTTCATTCAAGATGTTTCTATACGAATGGCAAAGAATTTTTATAAGCTTATTTAACATCATCATCATCATAATCGTCATGTACTTATACAGATTATGTATAAAACTGTTCAATAGCATATTTAGCTTCTTTTTTTTTAATTTCCTAATATAGATCTCAATTAAAATTAACATAAATAATATAGATAAGGAATCAAAAAAGATAGAATAAAATTAACTTCATGAATTAAAGTAGAACAAGAAGTTATTGAAAGGATAAAAAGCTAAAGAAAGCTGATAATGGAAGACAATCACATTCCATATCTGGGAAAATGTTTAAGCACTGGGTAACTGATGTTTGTGGAAATTTATAAAAATAACAAGTAATTAAATATATGTAGAAATAAAAAGTAATTTCTTAGTTCTTAATCCTCTATGATACATTTTCTTTATATTTTTTAATTTGGATCCAAGGAAAGTATGAAGTCATTCCAAATATATTAACACCATTTCATCAGTATTCATAATAATTAATAAAGCAATTTATTTATCTCTATTTTTTTTATTTTTTCAAAGTTTATCAACACTTTTTAGTGTAAAAAAAAAAAGTGTAATTCATCAAAGTTAAAGAGTAGAATTAAAATGTTAATCTCATTAAAATATTAATCTTAAAATGTTAAAATGAAAAAAAGAAATCCCAGCACACCTAAATAAGTTTTCGCACACTGAGCCATCATTGACGGAAATCTGGAAAAGCTGTTTCATCCTTATTAGGAATCACCAGCCAGATTTACTTTCAATGATAGGCTCAAAACTGCATGAAAGGTAATGGATACCACTTCCACATCCAGCAGTGGTACCGAACCAAAAAACAACAACAATAAAAAATAACCTGTGAAATCTCACAGTCCCAGCAGCTGTGGAAGTGGTAACCATATTTCGCCTATCATTAAAGAAAAATCTGACTGATGGTTCATAATAAGGATGAAACAGCTGTTCCGGATTTTCGTCAATGATGACTCAGAGTGCGAAAGCTTATTTATTTGCGCTGGGATTTCTTTTTTCATTTTATGATAATTTGTAAGTTAAATTCTTTTTTCAATGTTAATAAATTTTCTTATCATTTAAAAAGGAAAAAAAAAATATAATTTTTATGCCTTATTTAAAAAGCTATTAAGCACTTTTGTTTAATTGTAGGTTTTTTTTTTTTTTTGGATTAATTTGATTTCATTTAAATAATGAAACATACAACTCAAGCTTTGAATTCCAATTATCAAGAGACACTAAACATAAAATTATAGATCCCAGATCCAAGAGTACAATATCTGTATCTTCAAATAAGAGTTAAGTTTTAGAGAATAAATGGGAAACACACAAATTAAAATTATTGGTGTATTTAAAACATAATTGTAATACAAGCTTAATTTCAACTGCTGCATGCAGTCCTTATCAAATGTGTAGAAACAATAAAAATCTCATAATATATACAAAAGTCAAATGGGCTGGATCATTATCCAAGAAGGGGCCAACACGCTTTAATTTGTGCATGTTTCCCATTTATTCTCTATGAGAATTAATTTTATTTCCATTGGCTTTTCTTAAAAAAATGAATTGTCTGGATACTGAAAAGTTTATCATTTTTATTATTTTGATTTATTTATCAAGTTTTACTTTATTTAATAACCCAACTGCTTATATGTTTTACTGTATGGCCATAGAAGTTTCAGTGTTGTGTAATCTAATTTGATGAGTACATTTCAGTATCCCATCAGAAAACTCTTTAATTAATATTATTTTAATACAAAAAAACATATCACAAAACTAATATTGAAACTGAACATTAATTAATGAACTTTTTAATTTTAAACTATCTAATTAATTTCTAAGATTGAAATGTTGTAACAGTACTGCATACATTGTTAGACTGTTCCCATTATATGTGATTATTTTTGTTTTCATTATTTTTTCCTTCTGCAGGTGTTACAATTCCATGCTTCCATCATTCAAAGACTTAGTAATACAATTTAGAAAGAATATGTAATGTAGGGAGTTTCAAATTTCAATGACTTGATCTTAGAATAATGCCAACATTGAAAATAACAATAAAAGGAATGATTTTTGTTTTTATAAGTTCATAAAATCAAATCTGCATTCAATATTCAGAAAATCTATGTAAGTGATTCTTTTCAGAATAATGTGATAAAAACACAGTCAGCTCTTCTGTGAAACTTAAAATAACTTGAGTTTTTATGATGAAAAATGTACCAATGCATTTCAATATTTTCTTTAAAATGAATTAAGAAACCAAACTACCATGACAATTACTGTAAAATCTTTATTTCTCAAAATATAATTGATTTCATGTAACATCTAGCCACCATGTAAATTCATCATGACAGTAGGAGTATTAACCAGCAATGCAAGAGCTTCGTTCATTAATTAGCACCAAGCACAAATCACGAAGCAAGAGTTCTTATTTATATAAACTGAAAGTATTTGTCTATTACAAAAAGTATTGAAAACTGAATATACTGTATGATAAGGGTTAAAAGATGAGGTTACAAATTAATTAAGAGACATCTTTATTACTATCTGAATAATAATAATAATAATAATAATAATAATAATAAAGTAAGGAGATAAAAAAAAAAAAAAAACTTTTGAAGCTTTTGTTATTATGTTTTTCAGATGTATAACAATCAAAAATTACTGCCCTCCCTTCTTTTATTACAAAATATCAGTCATAATAATCTTAAATAACAAATGAAAAATATCTATTTAAAAAAAGACAAATGAATCCTGGGATATACTGGAGCACTATTGGTAAAATATAACTACATTCTTGAAAAGCTGCTCTCACAAATATAACTCAATTTCTTGACCATTTATTGATTGAAATGACGAACAATTCTTGGTTCTGAATTGTTACATTTTTTATTTAAAACCATTTTTATCTACCTATCCTGTTGTCTTAGAAGTCACATGACTGCCAGACTGTTACTGAACTCCCAGAATAATTAAAGATTTCTTTTTAAGTAACTACTAAACACAAATACAATTAGTGGTCAAAATATAATTTTGTTTCCCTCATTCTGTTGTTTAGGGGTTACTAAAAGATATATATGTTGTAAATATATATGCACTTATATAAACAAAAGCAATTTATATATATCCTAACAAAAACAATTATATTGATATATTGTAATCATTAATTTACAATCATCCTAACATGCTATACATTTGTTTCATTCAACATTTTGGCATTTGAATGAGGGGATGTACATCTTTATCTCTCATTTGTTTAACTTTTTAAAGAATACTCAAACTTAAATTCACAAATATATACCTTTAAATTTACAAAAGGTTTTTGTCTCAAATCTTCTTGCATAAGCCTGTTACTGTAATATTGTAAACAGGTGTTAATATTCAATCCCAAAATTCCATGTTGAATTTCATGTCACAACAAAAATAAATCTCCCTTTCAAATGCATACATACATTTTTATTTCTTTCTTTAAATGAATATATTTATTCATACTGAATAAATAAAAGGAAACCGGGATTGGAAGACATTCAAGTTTTATACCATTAAAAATTTGGTACAAACATACACATAAATTATATTTTCAGAGAGTTTATTTGCAAAATTATGATGTTTAGACTGATATCAAATCAGTATCTTTTTAATTTATTTTAAAATATAAATGTTAATATTTATTGGCGCCATGTACAAAAAAAAAAAAATACATAAAAAAAGAGCCTCATTAATAATGTCCTCTATGATAAGAGAAAAAAATATCATTTGAAAGGCACAATAGGTTGGAATATAAATTGATAGAAAACAATATGCCAAAAAATCTTGGCACTAAAATTCACAAGGATATTTCTTATTGTGTTCAGTACTTTGTTGTACATACTGCAGAAAATGCACTTCATAACTAATCTAGAAAGCAGGATATCTCGCAGTTTGTATTAATGACCTTTATTCCTATTCATTATTTATTGATTACTTAAACCTGTCGAATGACAAATGTCATGCTACCATCAGGTTGCTTTTTCATAAAATTCCAGGCCTCAATACGAGCCATGTTGGTGACAGAAGTTCCATTCACTGAAATAATTTCATCTCCAATTTTCAGTATACCATTCTTTTCTGCTGCTCCACCTTTTGTAAAAAGAAAGAGAAAAAAAAATTAAGTTAGTAGATTATAAAACTTGAAATCATGATAAAAAATGTTATAAGAATATAAAAGTTAAAATGCTATTCTGTCATAATGTTTATGAGAAAATTGTTTCTTCAATTCTGTTTTTTTTTTTTTTTTTCCACTAATAAAGACAAAAATTAAAAAAAAAAAAAAAGTCTTTATTACTGAATTCTTTTCATCATAGAACAGAAGCTAATGGATCATTATTATCATTTTTAATTCAATATGGAATGAGAATCTCTCTCTCCAAATTTGTATCTTTTTTTTTATCTTTACTTGTAAGAGCATTCTACCTTTTCTCTGTTTTGTTTACAATCACTGTTTTTTGCTTTGCCCAAAAACAGAGCTGAACTAATCTTTCTTATCATCTTCTTGTATGTTTCTTTATTCTACCACATCTGCCATTTTATTTAGTGCATTAGTTACTGAAATACTCATAAAAGATGTTAATTTTAAAAAGTAAAATTATTCTTTTCACAGTGTTTCATTACATGACACAGTTTCATTCTTCTCATTTCAATGATTGCATATACTCTACAGAGTATCAGCGATTGAATATAAAGAAAATGTGTTGTAAATGAATGGGTCCAATATCTCAAATAGTATGTACTTGGTGCGGGCTGAAGGAACTAAATTCAATTTAGGACTTTGGACTACCCGACGCCAACTTTGTCCATTGGGCTCAGAACTCCTGCGATCCCATGAGTCATGTAAGCCTGCTTTGCATACTTTAATTTACGCTGTAGATGATGTAGCATTGATTACAGAAGAAGTATATAAATTTGAAACTATGGCAAATATCTGCAGTATCAACAAATAAGTAGCTAATGCAGTCACTAAAAAAATGCAATAGCTAAAAAATAAGATTAAATACTAAATAAAATACTGATTTTTCTCATTATAATTCATATCTTAAAATTACTGCTGATAGCTGAGATGGATCCTATTTCTACACATAATTAGGAAAATGATTAATGCATTTTTGCCAGCATTGAATCATTTTTCTTACATTGTAAGAAGAAAGTTTTCATTCATTCAACAACATAGTTAACAACACCTTTCATATAATCAATGCTCATCAGTGTTTATCCTATTTTTGAAATAGGAAGTAAATACTTTTTTTTTTATAGTTTCTGGTGTAAAGTGATGAAGCAAGCCTCATCTTGCGTAGCACTGGAGAAAGAAATACATCTCCTATTAGGAGTTGCTTTTTACAGTATATAAATGCAATGCCAAGAAAAGCTTCGTATACTCTTGGATGGAAACTTCAATGAAAACAACATAGAAACTTCACACAATGCTGCCAAAACAAGGGCATTGTTCACTTTTGCTGATTATGTGAAAAAAAAAAAAAAAGATAAAAATTCAGCTATTTCTGAGCAAGTTGCTTATTACAGGCTTTTCATTCCTGCTTTTATCATCCCTTTATAACTTTTTTATTATTTTATCAAAAGTAAGCTTGAAAATTATCTTCTAAAAGTCATTTGAAATACAGGAAGAACCTTTTAAAAATACAAATGCCAAAAAAGTCTGCCAAGTGACTTACCCTGAAAAATCTTCTTGATAGAAATTGGTCGGTCACCAATTGGTGAGTCTTTGCCACCATCTAAACTGAAGCCCAATCCAGCAGCTTCTTTTACTATTTGCAAAGTAACAATGTTGCCACGAGGAATGGAAGGAGAGATTTTAATATCTAAGGAAAAAGGAAATATTTTTAGGTATTAGTGAGGTAATTTACAGAAGAGGTAAAAAAAACAAACACTAAGATTAAAATATATGTTGGATTCATTAGATGTAAAAGTTAGCAGATTATTATAATAAAATTATATACATGAATATATTAATGAAAGTGTTGTGAAACATAATAAAGAGAAAAATAAAATTTGATCTTAACAATTGTTGTTAAAATTTGTATCAACTCGAATTTTCTTTTCTCCCACAGATCAGAATTTTAGTATTTTAACCTTAACTTAAATTTAACATTACCATAAAATTAACAAACTTCATCTTACTCTTATGTCTAAAATAAATCCTTCATAAACATCTTCTTTAATATCTATAGTATTTCATTCTTCTTATCAAAGAACTTCAGGCTAAATAAAATGAGGAAAAGAAGGTTTTCTTTTCCTCATTTTATGTAACCTGAAGAAGTTTTTTGGTAAGAAAAATGAAATATTGTAGATATTAAAGAAGATGTTCATGAAGAATTTATTTTAAGATTACTATATTTATTATTATCTGTTAATGTTTCTTAAAGAAAAATAAATAATTTATTAAAATAATTCAATAAAAAAAAAAGAATTCTGTAAAGATCTACGTGTAAAAATACTAGACATAATGTATACCAAGTTAATTATTTAGTTATTTAAAAATAAATTATAATATTTGATTAAGATTTTTTTTGAATGTTAATGTTTTTATTGTTATTGAGAAAGTTGTATTTTAACTTATATTATAAAAAGTAAGCTTGAAGATTATCTTTTTACTAAATTACATTGAATACATCATGCATGCTTATGTTAAAAGGACGCTAATGTTTAGCACAATGGTAAAATTCTTATTTTTTTCAAAAAATATCTTATTAGTGCTTAATCTTACCTGAATTTGTTGTGGGAGAAATAGGTTCTTGTTTCAGTGATGACAGACCAGAAACCCTTGGGGATACTTTAACAGGTGTGCTACCATCTTCAGAACGTTCTTGACTGCGAGAGATCACAAGAACACATTCTGGACGAGGTGCCTAAATGAAGAAAGAAATGAACAAACAAAAAATAAAAGAAATGAATCACATTGACCTGAAATAGATAATTCTATTGAGTCCTTATTAAAACTTTTTTTTTTCGCCAACGCCCGGGCTCTTAGAAGTGAATCTATTGGCCTCAACAAGGGGCTAGAAATGTGAGCATTTAGCCGAAGAAACGTTGCCCAGGGTACGCCACAGGAGACAGCTCATGCTATACCCGCAGAAACAGATGAAACACAGAAGAAGAAAGAAACAACCATTCCACGACCGGGATTCGAACCCGGGTACTGGCACACTAGCCGCAACGGCAGACCGCCGTCTAGACCGCACGGCCACGCCAGCACGGCTTCTTTATTAAAACTGTCAGTGACATGAAGGAGCATGAATACCTACCATAATACTAAAATCAGTATTTAAAGATAAAAAATGACTTGCACATTATGTTAATAATTATTTTAATCTAATATCACTTAGATTAAAATATCTTAATCTAATATCAAAGTAGATTATCACTTTGATATTGAGCTTCTTAAGGTTCTATTCAAATATTTTCTAAAAAAAAAATTCTATCTTAAACTGTTCATTACAAATCAAGAACAAATCTGACAGATTCAATGATATTATAGAAAAACTCACTTATTTTAACTAGAGTAAGTAATTTACTCTATATAAGTGTAATACACAATATTGTAATGATTTTCATAATTGTATTATATTTTATATATTCATATTTACCTATTTATTCTTATATATTTTTAGTGTTTTGTATCAATCAGCATTCATTCTATTGTACTTTACTATTAACCATTAAATTCTGTTTATTTAATTCAAATTTTCC